>NLAW01001734.1:0-168610 GCA_002370915.1 Metschnikowia lochheadii | reverse complement strand
AGTTCACAATCGGTCCTCTCATCACAAATACCAGGAAAAGAAGTGGTGGTAGTTGTAAGAGAACTGAGAACCTATTCGTCTCTAGTTCTGGGGATCGAACTTATTCGTCTTTCCCAGGTTCCGTTAAGGAAGGTCCAGTCCTTTGCATCCGGTCCATGTTCTGAGGAACCTATGTCTTCACCGGCTAGAGAAAGAGGTCTTCGTTCCAGTTATTTGACTAATGCAGTTCTGAGAACTTAGACACTAATCACCCCATCCTTAGTTCACAATCGGTCCTCTCATCACAAACACCAGGAAAAGAAGTGGTGGTAGTTGTAAAGATCTTGGAGAACTGAGGTCGCATTTGGTTCAATTTTAGGGGATCGAGCTTATTCGTCTTTCCCGGATGTCCAGTCCTTTGCGTCCAGTCAATGTTCTGAGGAACCTATGTCTTCACCAGCTAGAGGAAGAGATCTTCGTTCCAGTTATTTGACTAATGCAGTTCTGAGATCTCGGACTCTAATCACTCCATCCTTAGTTCACAATCAGTTTCTCGTCACAGAAACCAGGAAAAGAAGTGGTAGTATTTGTAAAAATATTAGCGGACTGAGGTCGCATTTGGTACAAGAGAACGAGAAAGAGAAATGGCTGCGAAAGGTGTTATGTGCAGGTGTTCCATATTGAGACTTTTATCATGGTACGCAAAGTTTTCCACACATGCTCAACCCTATGTTCCCAAAAAGATAGCCTATGTAAATTGCTTTTATTTTCTTGACTCGAAAATATACCAAAATTCTAGAATATTCTTGACTATGTAATTTCGAGGCTAGTGATATTTCTTAGACTGATCTGAACATTCGTTTACGCTCAGTACTAAGTGAAACATATAATGAATCCACTGAGTTCGCAAACTTGAAAAAATCAGTTTCAGATTACTCCTTTGGCTTTTTTTTTCCAATTTGACCTGCCATGAAACGTAAATTTTACTAATGAACACTCATCCAAATTTCTATAAAAACCTAGTATCAATTGGAATTAGCATCAAGTTATCAGGTGTTGAAATTTATGACCTGCCTTTTTGTCTCATTACAGTATTTTTGTTGAAACATATATAGTTCTTGTACCATCCATAAAGGTACTTGAGCCTTACCGTATGTTTATAGGTAGATAGAGTAACTATTCCAAAAGGACTCATACCCTTTTCTAAGGTGAAAGCTCGCTACATACAGGTCTTTTCCCCAAGTTACATAACCCTAGATTGCATCATTGCGCAATAATCAATAATCAACAAATTTAGCTGGTCTTCGAGGACGCATATCAACCAGAATATAACAATTAAGAATGCCAGAATATGAAATAACAAGTACCATCTGATTGATACACCTTCACTTGTTACTTGTGTTCAGTTGTCAATGAATCTTAAAGGAGAGAGTCTTGGAGACTTATACAATTTTAAAGGAGAGTATGTAACAATGATGTAAGTTACTAATAGTGATTAGGTCTTCTGTGAATGTCTTTGAAAGGCTAATGTTATAGTATTAAATAGAGAACACTCAAATACATTAACCATAGTGAGTTTGAATTTCCAGCCAATATCGATCAATATGGCGGTTGTGGATCAACGATTTTTTCTTAGTTTATTCCAGAAAATCTCAGTGTACAGTGTATTTCAGCATAAATAAAATTTAGAATGTCAGGTATTGGGCAAGTCTGTGAAAATATCCCAAATGACCCATGAAATCGGTATTGCAGTTCGTGTTTCTTCCACTGAAGAGTAATTTCCATGGCTAATTGTGGGTAGAAAATTAATTAAGACAAGCTGCTATTTGTTACTGTACTTTGGTTCAGAAGATGTACTCGGAGTCACGTGAAGACTGAATGTAGATGTATATCTCCAGTATAATTTCTTTGAATATTATTTCCTACAAGTATACTTGTCTGGGTAACAATTTTCTGCAACTTTAGGCTGAATTCAGGCGGTTGATAGTGAGTATTACCGTTGTAAATAGTTCACATATCTGTTCACGTGAGTGTGGTAAAGGTTTCCTATTGACCCATAATAGTCGCATACAAATAATATGATAGGCAACACTCCGGTTCTTTTACAGAATAAATTTCATTATTAAAGAGTAAGTAGATCCTCAATATAGCTTTATTTGAAAACATCAAGTGTCGCCTTGTAGCATGGAATAGCCGTGGAATATCATATATATACAGGCTTGTCGGACTGTATGCCGTATTGTTTGGCTTATCTGCACATCTTTGAGGGTAATATGCAGTCGGTTGCAGAACATTCACGTAAACTGTAATTCCCATAAATTAATAGTAACTGCAGGGTAGCAGGCAGAGCGTTTTAGCAAAAAGTTCTCCCAGGGACGAGTCGAACGTCCGATCTCAAGATACCATCCATTACAGTCTTGCGCCTTAACCAGCTAGGCCACCGGGAGGTTATTAAAATAATACCAAAATTACGACAACACCTCAGCACATACCATTTATCAACGTACTGTATAAAAGCTAAAAGCTACTAATTATGCTAATTCAAACTCTTTATGTTATTGAACTATAAATCACAAGCCTTAGGATAGAGTAATGCCGTCGACATTGTATTGTAGGTTATCGTTTTAACTTCTGCGTAATGATGTTACATAAAGTTCAGCCAGACACTGTCACGCAAACATTTTGCTAAGTCGATACCAGGTTTTGAAATGAAATTTACCATGAATGGGGTAGCCTATTATGGAAATGGGATTTGACGACAATCTTCTTGGTAAAATCTTCAGTTGGATTTCATTTGATGCATTGATCACTTCTATAGGAGTAAAAATAAGTATTATATTGATTATTGCTGACTTTATTAGGACTTAAATTATCTGCTTTGACCCTCTTTCATGTGTATTCATTGTCTTGGACATACAACCAGCCAGAATACCACCTAAACGGTCTTTTTAACGAGAAAAAAGTGAGCTGAGCACTCTCAATACACTAAGCACCAAATTTGCAGTATTTTCAGTCCAGTCAAAAGACTAAGTTAATAGCTTTCAAAAATATATGTAACTACTTTTCCTAATAGAATCACTGTCTTGACTTTTTGCCAAATTAGATTGAATGGTAACCGGATCGTCTGTCAGTGTGGACTGCATACTACGGTCCTGGGGCTTTCTATTGGCAAATGCATAGCAGAAGCCAGGCAACCAAAATCAAAAGTTAATTTTACTTTTTGAATTTGCTTACAATTTTATCACCTAGTGTCTTTTACTAATTAATTATTAATCATCACTCATCATATTATTAAGACCAATTACTCAGTACCATCAGTCATTTCCTAATCAATTCAATGAATACTGTAGACTCTTTAACTCCAGCTCAGCTAGGAATGCTGGGGAATCAGCTGANTCAATGAATACTGTAGACTCTTTAACTCCAGCTCAGCTAGGAATGCTGGGGAATCAGCTGACCCATAGAGTAACCATGGTTTAAGGTCCAGAGATCTCTTATGACTATAAGATACGGATCTCATTGTTTCATCAAGATAAGTGAACACTTGAGTTGAAGTGTTTACTTCAGACATAGGCGGAGCCTCAATGTCAGTACAAGGAGATCTAGTGGGTCTGGATCTGGGAGGGCATCTTGGTATGTCTCCCTAGGTAGAGATATTCGATTAGTTAACTAATGAAAGGTGTAGCGAAGGCCTCATTATATATGTGGGGGTCGGCCTTCACTGACCCTTGGTTGTCAGGACAACCAAGGTTGGGGAAACTAGTAGCGACGTGCCCTGCAAGCCTAGAGCACCGTGCATATTCGGTGCTATTTTCTAACAAATACTACTCCTGTATATAAAATGTTTCCATATTATTTACGACGTTAAATATAAATTTTATAGCAATACCACGTTTTTCTTGTATTTCTCTATAACTAAAATACGTGGGGTTAATCTATTATCTTCTTTGTTGCTACCTGCAAACAGATCTAGGAGCCCCGGTTTATTTGCGCTTTAGCTTTTGGCCGTATACGATCATCGATCTCATATGCGTACCTAGATGTGAAACAGTAAAGCCTGGAAAAGTTATGTTTGCTTCCTTTAATAAAACAGCTCATTTCTGAATTGAGGAACCCTCTTGACAGAACCCCTATTATATACAGAACTCAGATATGTGTGTCCTCCACTTTAGCCACTTTCTGATGTCAACAACAACCACAAATCAGTTCATCTGCTCATATTCCCTCTGTACAAAATGCGTGGTCATACATGCGTCAAACTAGAATTTAGATGTATCTCGCATCTTTATTGATTTGTTTGCAGTATACATTCCCCCACGTTGTTTATTTTAGTTGCGGCGGATTCTTCTTTGATGCATTCCGGTATATAGATCCCTGTTTGCCTATGTTCAATGGCTGTGAATTCTATTTTTTGAATTGCGAAACTTCGGTGTCTCACAATTACATGCCTCTATTATAACTCTATCTAATTTCTCTGATGAAAAGTAGATTGGGTGGCTACCTTTTACCTGAAGTAACTTGGTGCACGGGTTTATTCAGCCGCACCTCAGTTCTACAATTTCTTCTCTTACATTACCGATGCAAACAGACAGTGCCAGAAATATCAGTATCTTCGTTTTATGAATTTTTCCAGGCCAAAATTCAAGACGCCATGTTACTTTAGCTTTCAAAATCAAAGGGCTGAAAGGGAAATATTGTGGCTTGAAAAAGCTGTTCGTAGTATAAGAAACTCGCTACTGCAGATTAAAAAGCGGTCTTAGATTCAGTGAACCTCCTATCCACCAAAAACCAAAGGCCAAGTAAGATGTTTCAGACAAAAACTTTTCAGTCTTCTTTGTGTTTCTTCTTGGGTAATTTTTGCAAAAGAGAGTACGGTTTTGCAGTACTTTATAGACGACCTGCATACAACCGTCCTCTTCATTTACACCATGACGACATTATAGGTAACTCTGTGTGAGCTGTTTGTATCATTAATTTAGGATCGGGTAATTGTTGAAATAATTGTTTACTGTTCTAAGAGTAATACTCTCTCCAAATCCTAATATAAATGTTCTTGTATACAGTACATCTGGATACTTATAACCACCTTAAGATTCCTCAATACAATTTAGGCCTCTTCATTTGTTTGAGCCTCTTCACCTCGCAGTTATGACTATCACTGAATCTATACGGAATTAACTGGAAAATTAGTGTAGGTAAGTATTAGGTAGTGTATGCGGAAGTATTAGGTGCAGTGTATGGGTATGGTATATCATGTGACATGACCATAGGGTAATGACATAATTGAACAATTGAATTACTTGTAAAATGCTAGAATGCAGAATTTTTGAAAGGTATAATTGGTTTTTGTACTGTACAGTGTGCTGGAGACTGTGGCTGAGTACAGATATGAGCAAATGGAAAAGGTTCATTGATTACATAATGAGTTAAAATGAATTCTCTATTCGGTAAATATGCTACCTTTCTAAAAACTCTTTTAGCACTTTTTTTTCTGTTTTAAGTATCTTTATTACCACTTAAAGTCTGTACTCAACATCATAGTACCTATATAGTACCATTGTCTATATTCGGCAATCCAATTACCTATTTAGAAACTTCTTTCTTCATATTTTTGTTGAGTCTTCTCAGACGAATCTACTCCTACTTTGTGTCTTTCTTAGTAATATTAACTTTAATTTGAGTAACTGCCTTACTACACACTATATGCACACTTGACCCAACAGCTACCAGAATCTTCCCAAGTTTTGTGAGTCCTCTCATTGCAAAGAGCAGATTACTTGTTAGAATTAGTTTGGGTACCAAGAGGTCCGTAGAAGCTGAATCTAGATCATCCCTTCTCGTCTCCCTTCATTGGTCGTATATACAGTATGGCATACAAGAATCTAATACATTAGGTTGTGATACAAACCTTTCACCTGAATTATAGTACGATATTTAGGAACAGTTCCAAGCCCTATGAGATCAGGTTCACAAACTAAATATTACACAGTCAAATCCAATGTAAGTCTGTAACTCTTAAACAGATAAGTTGTCCAAAGTTGGGGCCAGATTCTTTGATTCAAAGTTAAAAACTACAAACTTTATGAACAGTCAGTTTAGCAAACATACCAGACAGATACTCTATTATCTGTTCACATGTAGTAGTGGTCCTAGGGTACAAATAATGAGGATGTAAGGGTGTGTAGCATACCTCTTTGAGAAAAACAGTTACTTTGATTAGTTTATTTGATATCACATGGAATTAAGAATCTACATAATTGTTAATTTTCAGACTTATAATTACTCATTGTAGTTTGGGTCCAGTCCGCCCCATCACTTGACCTTACGGAAGAACTGCCTTCTTTCTAAACCCGTGAAAATCTTTTCACGCGGCTTCGGCGGCTCCCGCCCGTCGTCCTGTACATCATCGCTAGCCGCTCTATATGCATGACTGCATCTGTAGTTCCCACTCACGCGTTAACAATAATAACTGGTATGAGCTCAGATAATAACCCTTCTGATTTGGTTACGAGCCCGCGTCCATGTCCAAGTAGCCACAGTAATGATATTGCCATAAACAACTACCAAACCTTTGCATCCGAAGTTGCGTTACGGTATCTAAAAGACACAATTTTATTTCATTGTAGTATCAGATCCCAAATATAGGAGCATTCTGTTGCTTTAGTTTAGAATCAGGTGTAGACAGTTGGCGTGTGTGCAGGACGTGCAGTTGTTGCAACATCTCACAATTCATTGTTGCATCCATGTTTCAAAATGTCCCCAACTACCAACTACCATTCCAAATACTATCTTCGTAAGAGTGGGTTTCTCGCTATTACTCTTTTTCGGTTCTCCATTCAATTCATAATCTCAATTAGTCGCATATTTTTAAACTACGGTAATGTACAACTATAAAAGCGTATATTTCTAGGGTGTAGTACTAAAGCACTATGTAGTAATGCGCGTGGTCTCTATGGTTATAAGGAGGAGACTCAGTATAAAGAGAGGCGCTTCCACTTTTCCTCACCACAAAACCCAAAACTTTTTTTCAAAGTAATACAACGAGAACAGGACATAGCCTCTCTGAAACATATCTCCAGCCCTAAAGTACATAATTTCTCATATGAAACAAACATCAATTTGAAACATTCTGATAGACCCTATATATCCCTGTGATACAAGAATATTCCTGGCCATAGATCATCTTCCCTTAGAAGAACTTTTGGGACTTTCCCAAAAAGGAAGGACCCTGGAATGCGAACGTTTGACTTCACGGGATGTACGGGTGTCTGGAGTGCGAATTTCCTGTCTCACCTTTGCCATGCATACAATTCTATTGTCTATCGGTGGCAGCAAATGGAAAATTCCTAAAGGAAACTTTGTGTTGGTGAACACATGAAACACACAGAATTGTTAAGGTCCGGGGTCAAAACTGCCTTCATTGCAACTTCCCTTTGCCCTTCTCTCCTTGCTTGTCTTTCGATGCGCGACGCCTATGTATTTTCCATGTTGCGTCTACTGTCTGCACTGACCATACATTGAACGGAAAAAAAAAAAATCAGAGGGGTATAGAATTTAAAGATTAGCATTATGTTTAAGGTTGGAGTTACAGATTAAGATCAGGATCTAGAGAGTCATCAATTGTTGTAGAGATTAAGACTTAATTTAATGGATTGAATACATAAAGTAAGAAATTTAGTAGGAGCTGAGGCTTAAAGCTGGGTGCCGTTTGTTTCTTGTCCATGTTGTTTTCAAACACGTCCATAAAGCCCACTAATCGAAAGAACATCTACTATTAGCAGAAATCTGCATGTATCAGGGGTAAATTTCAGATCCCAAAACTCATTGTTTTCAAAAATACGCGAAATTGTAAAACAATTGCCTTGATGGTCTGGGATTCGGCAAAGTTGGCCGTAAGGTGAAACAAGGCTTTTGCAGGTCATGCATTCCTAAAACATGTTGTCCTACAAACTATCGGGGTATATAACAGTCCGTGTGTCCCCGTCTTTTGTCTTGGAATACCACCCTGAAAAGCCACTATGAAAGTCACTTATTTATTAGCCACTTCTTTTGTCGTTACCACTTCTATTGCGGGTTACGTTACTTGGACCGAAGCCGACTGGCCCTTGGCTCTATTTGTCAAAGTCAACAACAAGATGGTGGCTCTATTTGGTAACACCCAGCTGGACCATCAGCAGCTTGCCTATGGATACCCTTCGCTTCCCCCTGTGGAGTTTACTATTTTTGAAGGCTGCGCTGTCACCAAGAACACCAGTACCCCTGGGTTTTTGGGTTACCAACACAATGAAGTTGTGTTTGGTCCTGGCGTTCCTAGGGTCTTTCTTGACGTGGATACCCAACATCGGCTTCTGGGTCCTCTTTTCTACTCGTGCGAATTGCCTTATTCCCCCATGAACGTGATTACCTACAGTGACAAACAATATGATAAATGCTACCCGATCGATATCTACCTTTTGCCATATGACCGTGAAACAAGATCGGTGAGAGTTTCCCCTCCAATCGTTCAGAAAAGGAAGATAGACTCCTCGATTTTTCCTTTCGTTAAGTCTTCCTCAATTTCTCAAATGTTATTTCTCTCGGTAGAGTCGTCGACTGTTTCTTTAACTTCCTCTCCAAGTGACTCGATTTCCTTCACGAATTTCTCTCCAAGTGACTCGTTTTCTTATACGACTTTCTCTTCGGTTGCATCTGAGTCAATTTCTGTGACAACTTTGATGGGCAAGTCCCAACCCTCTGGTGTTGAAGGCATTGCTGACATCGAAAAAATCGTGTACATGGATAATGCAGCTGATTCTGAAGTGTATCCTTTTGTGTCCGGTGTTCATGATTCTTCTACTGCGAAAGTTGGGTACTCTGGTGCCTCTCTTAAGTTGGGCTCTTCTGGTGCTTCTTCTAAGTCTGGTACTTCTGGATCTAACCATAAGCATGCATCCAATTCCTCTATTTCTGCCCTCGGCATGTCTGAAATGTCTTTTAGCACTTCCCGTATATCTGGCTCAAAGGTCTCGACCTACGGTGCCATGAAAAAGGAAACTATGGATAAAGGAGCTATGAAAAAGGGAGCTTTGTATAAAGGAGCTATGGAAAAGGGAGTCTCTAAGAACACTTTGAAGAATGCTTTGGGTAAGGAAATTATGGCCGACGGTTCTTTATTCATGACGCACAGTGCCAGGTCCACCAAAAAAGTCATGTCGACTGTGATCTCGTGTCCTGAACCCGAATGTGAGCCCATGACTCTTGTTACCGAGTGGAAGACTCACACCGACTACACCATCTACTGTCCCGAGGAAACCACCTTGACGATCACAGTGTGTGAAGAAATATGCACTCCAACCGCCGTGACTGTTGCGACTGCCACCACTTTGACCATCTTAGGAGTCTGTGTTATTCCTGAGACCATAACTGTGGGTCCAGTTCCAACTACTACGCAGACCGTCAGCCCAAGCAATGAAAGCATGGACGCTAGAAAGAAGGAGGATGGATATATGGGCAAGGAAGATGAATATAAGGGCAAAGAAGCTGGAAATAAGAATAGGGAAAGTGGAAGCAAGGTAACCAGTGGGCCGAAGAAAAGCCCCAAGCCAATGCCTATCATCTTGGACCTGACTTCTACCCAAACTCTCACCGGCCTCAAGCCAACTCCAAGAATTTCTTTCACTATCAATGGAGCCTCCAAAAATGGTTTTGGAGCCGGTATGATCGGACTCGTGGCTTTGTTGTTGTAGTCACATGACATCTTTCGATGCCCTGTTTGGCTTCACTCCCCAGTAGTCGCCAATATGATCGAACGCGCTTCGGCATGTTTAGATTCTTGATATCACCAATAAAAACAAAAACAAAAAAAAGAAGTAAAGTAAAATAAAATAAAATAAAGAAATTGAAGTATCAGTCAATTTTAGATTCTGGTTACCTCCAGTACTCTTTTTTTGTATGTTTATTCGCCGATGGTTCCTCATGGCCCTGCATAGAGGAATAGAGGCCGTATTGAGGGTCGAAAGCCACTCAACATCTGATTGACCAGTGCACGGTTTCAACATCCACATAGGTAGTACACTACCCATGGTGGGTCTAACAGTCAATACTTAATCCCATACTGATGTTAAAATCTATATTCCGCTAACCAGACAAAATAAAGTCGGCACTAAATCCTCTTTTTACTCCATCACTTTAATCTACTGCTCCAAACTATATACTACACTTGTTCTACAGTACTTCATCACACTTGCACAGGATTGGGTGCAAATTCTGGAATTGGAGCAGGCCGCGGTGTCACACCCGTACACCATGCTACCTTAGCACAAAATTAGGACCAACGCAAAGCACTCTTTCTGGTAGAATTTGTGATTGAAAATTGATTCTTGACTTTTCAAAATTGGGAAAATTACACTGCTTGGTTTTTTGTGATTTTTTTTTATTTGTTTTTGATTGAAAACTTTTGCTGAGTTCACTTTTATTAGTCCTGGAGAAAAGCGATGCGGCTGCACCTCAGTTCCGGGGTCTCATACCAAAACAATGTATGCACTACACCAGCCTCTACACTATACTACACGCTAGAATGAATGAACTAACGACCAGTCTTTGGCAAAATTAAGACATGAATAAATCTTAATTTGTATCATTCTCAGCCTCTAAAGTTTTAGTTTCCTGTTGGTAAGTCACCTTCCTGAAACTGAGTATTAAAAGGTTGCATTTTATAAAAAAGAGAAGTTAATAAGATAGGAACTATAGTACAAGGGGCGTCTAAAGAATGCAATTTTTATCATCGTAAAAACGCGTAGTATTGGAAATTTCACCTGATCACGTGGACGGGTACACAATTACTGGTCCGAACGTGAATTTACAAGCGGTGTTGAAGACTGAAATTCAATCGTCAAAACCTGTTTGGAACTTAGAGCCTGCATACCAGTGAAATGCAGAAAGGAAGCAATGATGACAAGAATGCGAGTTCCCCGTTGATTTTAATTCGCAGTTGAGAATTTTGCTGAATCATAATCAGCTCAGGAAGTCAGGAACACTATGTTCCGTTCCTCGTAGAATTCTAAGTCCTTTGGAGGCTACATTTACATTTCCAAGGCCCCATAATTTTCAATCAATTCTTCGAACTGTCACGACTTGAAAGTGAACTGGTGGAATTCAAAGTTGCTGCTAGGTTAGGATATATATTGTCAGTTGATTTATGAGTCTGTCAGATAAGTGTTTATTAATGAGATTTCTTCTAGGCCACATATTATTTTTCATAAAATATGTATGGGTCTTACGAGTTATGGGTGAGTCGACGAGTAGTAAGTAGCTCAATATTGCCTTTGACACGGTACCTTCGAAAGTGACTTATTCATTAATTGTAGATCCGTTTTTAGCCGTATTTTCTATTGATTCAAACTTGGCGAATGAACATACTAAAAAGAGTACCTGACGAAAAAACAAGAATCTAACAAAAACTATTTATTTTATTTTTCATAAAATTTTCTAGAATGATTGACTCTCTTACTTTGTAGACTAGTAGCTCAAGGGTTTTGTTCTAGTATTCTTAGTCTTAGTCTAGGGATCTAGTAGTCCAGTCTGAGTTCAGTGGCCTTTGCATATTAGTCTACTATTAAATATTGAGGGATAATTAATATTGATCTCTTTTTATAGTCTGTCTCGAATCCAGCTAGCACAGCTTTGCTCACAGTATCAATTGCCTACACTAAAGCAACAGATACAGCCAGTTTGTTTGCACTCAAAGATTTGGACCTTGAAGGCTTAGACTGCGAGATCTATTGCTGTTGCTGTTGCTGTCCCTGTTGGAATTGACCTTGAGGCTGTTGTCCCTGTTGGGGTTGACCTTGAGGTTGCTGTCCCTGTTGGGGTTGTTGTCCTTGTTGAGGTTGCTGTCCCTGTTGGGGTTGTTGATCTTGTTGTTGCTGATCACCAGAGCTTGCAAGGCTGGTGGAGGAGTAGCCTGGAGCTTGCACTGCCAGAGGCACGGAACTGCTGATGGACTCTACATCCTCTTCATCGGTGTAACTTGCCTGAGCCAAGGAAATCTCCATCGATTCCAAATCATACACCACGTATGCGCTATGAAGGAAGTTATCACCCAAAATAGCGCTTGGGTAACGCTGGCTCTGGTCGTCGTAGACCTGAGCACCCAAGAAACACGTGTTTCCATTTTCAATCACCAAGTCTCCCACTGGAACCTTAATCTTGACTCCCAGGAAGTCGTAAATCATGTTAGCGGAGTCGGTTTTGTGAGAACAGTCAACTTGATAAAAGCCTTGTTGTTGAGAGTAGCTTCCTTGCATCAGCAGAGCCAAAGACTCCAACACGTTTTTAGGCAAGGCCTGGAGAGTAGTACCCGAGTCCAAGTTGGCTCCGATTGGTTGATCCAAAATTTTGCTGTTTTGCTGGTCGTTCTCCAAGTAGATTTGGTCAAGCTTAACAGCGAGAGTGTCAAGTCTTTTCAATTCTGGGTACAAGCTGACGATTGGAACCGTTTGCAATTGTCCAGTGTACTTCTTGTGGTCAACAGCGCCAAAAAGAAGCGATCCTTTTGGAGATCCCTTCTTGTTCAAGAACAAAGAGTAGGCCACCTTGTTGATAACACCGGAATTCTTCAATTGGTTGGGGAAGTTGCTGTAGGGAGAGTCGGTAGCTGTGTGCATAGTCAGCTCTCCAAGCATGGGTCCAATACCCAAAATTCCCAGGTTGGCCAGTGTGTCACTGACCACACCAAAACTCAAGTCCATTTTAGCATTCGAGAATCCAACGGTATCCGTACCCCAAATTCCCTTGGCGTAGGTCAGGTCCACATATTGGATGTAGAAGTCGCCAGCGGTTTCATTTTTCTTGAATGAATTGGACTCGGCCGTGTTGAAAGATCCGAGTGCTGTACATGCACTTGCTCCCACATTTGCATTACCACCTTGAGTGTTTGTTCCAGAACCTGGGTCAGCAAGAGTAGGTACAGCACCATCTGGAGAAGGTGCTCCAAATCCAGAATCTTCATTACCACCTTGAACTGGTACTCCAAAGCCTGCACCTTGAGTACCGTCTTGGGTACCGTCTTGAACTGGGTTTTCGAATCCTCCTGCACCTTCACTACCTTGAGGTGGTGCTCCAAATTCAAAAATCTCAGCCCTCTTTTGATAGTTGTTCTTGGCTCTGCAATTCAAGTCGCTTGCCATGACCCACAAGTCGGATGAACCCGTGTCCACCAAAACCTGACACTTGGCCTGATTGGAGCCCAACGAAACAGTAGTTAAGAAGTAAGTTTCCATGTTTTTCATCTCAAGAGAAGCAGAGCCATCAGCCCGCTTAATAATTCCGCTTCTCTTACGAAATCCGGGCTTCTTCACGGAGTCTCCACTCAAGACCTCAAAGTCCAATTTAACAGCTTTCTGGTTCTTCGTCTGAAGCTTCTGAAGTTCAGGAATGGATGGGGTGGCGGCAGCCGAAGTCAAGGCCACTGCTAAAGCTAAGACACAGGATTTTAACAACATCGGAGAAACTGGCTTTTATCTGGAACTGGGGTGGTTTAAAGGAGTGAATAGTAAAAGATAAAGAATAAAGTCAGAAGCAAAAAGGGGTAGATTTCCCCATCTTTATACTTCCATTTCTACGTATGGTCCATACTGGATTATTTAATCGGCATTCCATCCTCTCACCTTGATGCAATGTACCTGGCTGAGCCCCGACTTTGATCGCATGGGGCATACGGTGTGTGCAGGGAACAATGCACTTTAAACGTGGAGTGGGGCCAAATCCTAGGCCGGCCCAGCTCGTCGCGCCCATTGACGCGTCACAGGGACGACCAATGCCTGACTCTGCCTGAACCATGAAACAAGACCATTACCGCAAGTAAGTACTGGTAAAAAGGAAAGGTCAACGGTTTCCGGGGATTTTGGGGGTCTTTTGGTCTTCAAAATTCTCTCTCGGTCAGTTTCAAGTACATCGGGTGGTTGGTATCCCCGGTTTGATCGAGATTCGTTGCATACTCACTCGTAAACCGTTTGACGTGAGTGCGAAGTGCAGGCACCTGCATCGTCTATGCTCAGTGCAGGGAATCTTATAAACGTGATCTCAGGAATGTGGGCAAGCAAGGAAAGATCCATTTCGAGGATTCGGCCCGAGAGTAATCCGAGGACCCCCCGAGTATTGGGATTAGATTTAAGTATTTTGGGAAGTTTACCTGATTTACTTAGAAGGACTTTGCAACCCCTAGTTGTAAATCCCTCAAACAAGGCGCAGTTCGAGGTCCAGACACACAGGGCTCTTACTCCGATATGAAACCGCCTTAAGGTACACAATCTAGATTTAAGCCATTCGGCGCCACAATGTACAGTCATTCTAGTCTCCATAGATTCACGGCCAAATACCAGAAAACTGTATATACATAATTCCAGAAAAGGTATACCGAACGTACACCGAACATGAATTTACTGAATGAATTCTACCGATCATAAACCTACTGGGCATAAATGAACCTTTCGAAACTTTGCATACACAAATCCACCATACATAAATGTACCATACATAAATGTACCGAACAAAAAAAACTTAAGTTAAATGTACCGAATATAGTGTATACCGAACAGAAATTCATTACGTCATAGTTTAATTGTAAATACATTCCGTACATAAGCGTTTCAAAACGACATTATATTGTTAGCTGCATCTCAAAACCTTATTTATGCCATCATTGAGAAGTAACACACAGTATATACACTTCCGCGCTCTAAGAAAAGCCAAGACATATCTGGACCAAACTCACCCAAAAGGCCATCCGAGTTACAAAGCGAAGCCTGAAATTATTTTGTCTTTAGTTGTGGTCATTTTTTCATTCATGAAATAACCTTAGTTTTCATTGGAAATGTTTTGTTTGGTTTTTTTCCATGGCCTAGACTACCGTCAATAAGAGGTTTTTGCACTCTCATCGCCGTCTCAAATCTCGTGAAGTCCAAGTCTCGTGAAATTCAATTTTTGTGGAGTTGAAGTCTTTTAGAGCTCTTATGGGACTTACTAAAGGCATAATACCTTTCTGTAAGAGTTCGTTTGATTGATTTTAATTCGACTACCTGGAGTAGGACATATAAGAGATTAGATTACTAGGACTACACCCATACCTATCACACTATTACCACTATTGGAACTTGCAGTTTTGAAAGGTGTCCTTTCATGACTTCCTTGAATCTTTTTGATTCAGGCTTTTCTGGCCTTAGGTCTTCTAGGTTGGCCCGTTTGAGTTACTGAATCACGTGACTCTGTTGAAACATTTCAGACTTGAGCTATACACTTAAAGGCATTTGATTTCTCTATTGAAAGTTACGCTACCTATGCTTCGAATAAACTTATAGTGGGCTTGTGTCTCAGTTTGGAGTCAAGATTACTTGAATGCGAGGTACCTGAGACTCATGCGCGTTGATGCATTCCAGATGATAAGCCGTTGCGAGATCCTAATTAGGAACTCAAAGGGCCTATTTGGGACATGCAAGTGTCACAACTTTTGAGTTGGAAAGTTTCAAAAAAACTTATGAAACGTTGGATGCTAATGTGTTGGGCCAAGTGGGTTTTTAAAATTTTTTCAGGATTCTAGTTCTACAATTGCGAAACAAATCTAAAGATATTATGCACCATAACTATATGCTATAACGATACTCACCATAAATTTTATGATTGTATTACAAAATTATACACTACTACTATACATCACTTCTATTAAATATCACTAATATCATATAGAACCAAAGTTTAATTGGAAAAAAGGTAGAAGTCGAAGCTATGGAGTACATACAAATGACCCACCCAAGTTTAACCACACTTTAAGAGATACCTAGTTATTAATTCATAGACATGTATTAGCTAGGGCTTACTCTATAGTTCTAACACTAAGGCTGGGACTTAAAACTGACACTCAAAACTGAAACTTGAGACTAATACTCAAAACTGATACTTAGTACTTAGAAATAATAATACTCAAGACGTATTCCACTATAGCTGTACTTTCACAAGTCACTCCTTCATATATGTACGGAACAAACCTTGTGATGGCCTTGACTCATAAAAACACTTTGCCTCCTATCAAGCTTCCATATAGTTTCTGACTTCGAAGGAAAAAAATGATTGTTATTTAAAAATCACACGTGTAGCGCTCTCAAGATCATGTTTGACCTGCCGAAAAAGTAACCAGTAACCAGTGCTTGTTTACTGATAATATTCCTTACATTAATTTATGACTACTGACCACGTAGTATGACATCTAGGAATAATTCACCTCCTATTAATATTCTTCATCAGGAGAGTTGATTTAGACAAAAGGTTTTAGTGTCGGGTAATTCATAGGTATGTGAGATATACTAACTAAATGAGCCGAAAGCTGTATTACAAAGAACAGTTCTATTAGAACGGATAACAACCAAAAAGATATTAGACTAGAGTGCAAAAAGATTGCAGCACCACAATTTCACACATAGTCTCCCGCTGCATTACTCACTGTGGCCCTAAGTGGCTTGCCTAACATTCATCGGACGGGAACCCTTATATTTTCCACTTGGTATGGCCGCAATCGGAATTCAAGGTTGCTTGGTTTGACCAGTAGTATTGATACTAGCTTCTTTGGAACAATAGGTAATGATATTACATGTATCATGCAACATACAAGCAGCTAAGATCAATTTTGACACTTTTTGGTATTCAATTAGCTGTCCCGGGAATTCAAACCACTTGAGTACCTTGGAGTTTACATATATCTTAATTGTATTATTTTCCTGTATATAATCACTACTTCACCGAGGTATACTTTCAAAGCACAAATAGTTGAACCACACTAAACTAATGTAATGTTCGTTAACAAACTATGAAGATCAGTCTTGGGGTTTGGATACTTAACCCATTGTTTTGTTCGCTTTTGTTAATGAAGCTGTGTCTAGTGGTTTGAGATTTTGTGCCCCGGGATTCAAAGCCGCGGTCGGAATTGGCTCGCATCAGCACCTCTAAAAGTGCACTGACTCAAATAATTCACTAAAAAAAATCATTGTGACCTCCAGAATGTTGTAATCTTAAAATCCACTTCTTTTATGAACTCTTGCCCAAAAATTGGTGCTATGCGTTGGGCCTTTTTTTTTTTTTTTGGGGGGGGGGGGGTGATAAGACCTGATGCACGGGTTTTCCTGTCGCAACCAATTATTTATTCCGAGGTTTGCAACAAATCCACCCTAAACACCTGATCTTAAATTTATAATTTTAGTGTAGGGTTTTTTCAGTTTTATTGGGGATGAAAGATTATTCAGAATGAGGAAAAATTTTGTTTTTGTGTTGTTTGCTATTTTTCCAATACACTGACAAGTTGAAAAAAATATGTGAACCGAGTGGTTGTAAATGTTATATACTCCTGACAAGTAGGGACAACGGAAAAAAAGGAAATACGTAGAAAGTGTTTAGTGGATCAATGGCTACCAAGTAGCAATACTCGTCAGATCTTTTGTGAATCAGGGAGTATAAATTTGTATGTAGTGTGTAATACAACAAATTGAGAAATGAAAAAGTATCAAGTCATGCAGAGTCATTTGACCAATGGAAATGTAATGGTCAATTCCAGATAATGTGCCATAAAAATAATGAGGTTTATAGATCGGGTAATAGCCAAACATCAGTTTAGAGCCCAGGAAGAAATTTAAGGTCTTCTCGCCATCCACCAAGTGACGCTCTTATCAAAACCTCACCTGGGAACACCATATCATCCAAGACTTTGTTACGGACTGCACTCAAATTTATAGAGTGAAATCTCTTTGTCTTTGTCTCTTTGTTAAAACTTCAATTTACTGGTCGACTTAGGCAAGATTCTTTTCTCAGCCAAGAACACAACGTGTCTGTCAGGAGATTACTGGTCTTCCTCAAATATTTGCATAATACAGGCCGTAGCTTTTTTTAGAACAATTTTCCTATATGCAGGAATTTGAATTATTACTAGTACTTTTAGTCATTTCTATTATAATCTAGTCTTTATTGAATCACAAGTTAGGAGTGATAAGATATATTATTCTAATTACTATATATACAACTTCAATTTAAATTGCTTCTTGAGCCCTCTTGTAGATTCACCTTGGCTAAACTGAATATGTGTGTAGGCTGGGCAAATCGTCTAAAAACAAAGGGACAAGTGAAACCTCTGATCAACATTATACATACTTCTAAAACACCCTGATTCTAATTTTACACTTGCGATATTATGTATGAATTCCACTACACGTATGAGTTTGGCGACTCAATAGAATTTCATGGAAACATGCGGATTGTCTTTTATAGATTTGGGGATTGAGAAGATCCCCATCTCAAATTGCCACGAGACATGTCACCCAAGCTGATGCTGAATACTATAAGTCCACGGAACTTGTAGAAGAACCAGTTTTCATCTCAGACACTAGCTTCTGCATTTCACTTGAAGTTTACATGCTCACCAAGTCATCAAGTTGCCAAGTAAACTTATTAAGTCGACCACCGAGCCTGAATAATTGCCAATATATCCATCAAAGCATTGACTGAACTTGCTATGAAAAATGGGAGACATGGTATTTAGCAGGTTAGAAGAAATCGTTTCTTTAAACCACTTGATCACTCGGCCACTTGGCAATAAATCAGCTAGTTTTGATACAATTTCCAGCCAGATGATCTAGATAAAAAAAAAAAAATGAAATAACCCTTGGAAATATTACATTATTCACATTTTTT
The DNA here is from genome assembly GCA_002370915.1 of Metschnikowia lochheadii. Classification (NCBI taxonomy): domain Eukaryota; kingdom Fungi; phylum Ascomycota; class Pichiomycetes; order Serinales; family Metschnikowiaceae; genus Metschnikowia; species Metschnikowia lochheadii. The sequence continues at coordinate 149,926 of NLAW01001734.1, read as the reverse complement.
CTTTCGTCATCATTTCTCAAGTAAATTTCTTGAATTCATTTCTTTCATTGCCATTTGAAGTCTCCATTTCCTTCTCAATTGCTGAAAATCCGGGACAAACGGCTCCGGGAACGGCTCCGAGCCCGTTCGTCCTCGTGCAATAAGTCCTTATCTACGCGTGACAAGGACCGGTTCTGATCTCGGTGAGACGATCTGCCCTCGGTTCGGGCCGTTCGCGACTGCAGACGAGACGCAGACGAGTCTCTGCTACCCATGGTAAAGAGATCCGAACGCCCGCGTGATTGGGCCTCCAAATCCACGAGCGAGGTGTGAGACGAGTTGCGGGATGCTGAAGGGCTTCTCATAGACAAAAATTTCTTCTTCTTTTCATAGGTATGCGAAACGTCAATTCCCGCGAGCCAGTGCAGGAAGTAGTGCTCTCCATCAATGGGCCGTTCGAGCAGCTCGTGGATCTCGTAGAATGGCTTGACCAAAATCACCGGCACCAAGGCGAACTGGAGGAAATACTTGGAGATTGATACTTTGGAAAAAAACGGCATGTGCAACCGAGACGACTGCAGATGGAGGTTGGTGCTGCTGTTGCCGTGTGAAGATGGTGCCAGAGTCTGGCCGTAATGAGAAGTGCCCACAATCATCATGGCCGGCTTATACTCTGCAATGGCCTGTTTCAAAAGCTTTTGTGGCTGGCCAATCACACTCTCGAACACGATGGAGATCTTACGACGGTGGGTGTTAAGGCTCTTGATCTTCTCAAAAGTGGCATCCGCCATGGCCCGGTCTAGACCCTTGTGGCTCTTGCTGTCGAGCACGTGAAGCACAATAATGGTGTCTCCATGCACCACCATCTCCAAAAACGCCCATTCGACGGCCTTGAACGACTCAGAGTCGTTGTTGAACCCAATTAAAAAACACTTGTTGTTACGACGAAACTTGAATTCGGGGTGTTTGGCTTTAAGCGTAATGGCCTGGTGGTGGAAGTCACTTAACGTGTCAAATGACACCTGCAGCGCAAACAGGGGACGAACAGGTTTTTGGGTCAGTACGGTGGGGGCACTTTGGGTATCGTCACCAACTTCAAACATAGCTGAATTGGATTTGGAGAGCGGGACTGACCCCGATACGGAGCTGGCTTCCGAAACGTCTGTTTTAGAGCCAGATATCGATCCTTCGAGTTTTTGAACTATTCCTGATTTGGAAAATCCTGACTTGGAAGACGTTCCCGACCGCGGGGGTGAAAGATGCACTAGTGATGTAAAAGATTCCACAGCCAGACGGTTGGAAGGGTCGTAATCGTCATAATAAAGGCGCCCCAAAAGATCCGACTGCGTGTTTTCCGACTTATAACGGTCAATCGAATCATCCGAAGTATGGTAGAGGAGAGCGTTGAGCTTTGTGTTGATGTATGTTTCAGTTTCGGCCTCAGAAGCTCCCAATTGGATCTCGAACCCGTCATTTATGGGTACTTTCTCCTTGGTGTAGACTTTTTTCTGTTCATCTTCTTCAACCAACTCGTCATTTTCTTTTTCCTGATCATTTTTTGTGTCTTGGTCCTTTTCGTCTTTGGTATCTTGATCCTTGTTCAGGTCTTTGGATTCTTCTTTCTGTTTGGTTTCTTTGTCCTTGTTATGTTCCGTTTTGGAGGTGTTTTTTGCTGCTAGGGAAGTTGTAGCCAGTGTCTTGCCATTTTGAATACTTTCTTTGGTCGTGCCATGCTTTTGCAGACCCGTCCCGTGTGGGTCCTTATGCTTGGAGAATATACCCATGAAATGTGTGACTCTCAACGTGAGCACTTGATATACGGGCCATATGCAGGTACACACGTTTACTCCACTTTCACTCATTCACAATTACTTCCACATTCCAATAATTATTCCTTTTAACTGATCTATAAAAACAGTTTAAGTAAATTTTTAATGCTGGACAACATTTAGTTTTTTCGTTATGCCACTTGAACGTGGAGCTGTCTGTACTGTAAATTACTGTACTGTCTATTACTCTACCGCATTAGGAAAATAGACTATTACTGCCTATGCCTATTTATCAAATTTTTCACCTCAGCTAGTACTTTCTTATACTAACTGCTCCTATTTATTACTGTTGAAGACTTACCATCCTGTTCATACGTTTACTTGTGTTATCCATAATTAATACTCTTTGGTATTGTCCTGCATATACACTAGTCTATTTTGCTGCTACAGGAACACTAAGGTATTGTATTATACTACTAAAGAATTACCAAAATAGTACTAAACCATACTAAAATAGTATTCTTACCATTACATAAATATTTACTTCAAGATTTTCGCTACTCAAAATCTCATGTACTACGCTTTGGCCTTACTACCACCATAGGATCTTAGCACTAGGGGAGAATTTTAAGTTTACGACCAATGTAATACTTCACTATAATGGTAGGTTTTCCTGCCATAGCATTTTACTGTTTTAATATTGTACAAAGTGGCCCCCTACCAATTCTGTGTTACACACACGATGTGGTGGCCCTAGCCTGCCACATATCGTAACAGTTGTGCAATGTATGCATTCTGTAGGACATCTTTCTTTTTAATCCCCCTGATTTTGACAATTTTTTACAAATTTCATCTCGGTGGAGGCACCAATTAGATGTGATAATACCTATCAACACTCATAAAACTTTAAATTCTATTTATGACTGATCCACTACAAAGAATAGAGAAATAAGAAAGATTTCTTCAAAGAGCTACATTATGCACTGAAATTTATCAATTTTTATCATTAGTAGTCCATACTGTGTATTTGTTTATTCATTCTGCATATACAACACTCTTCAAAATTATCACTACCTATAACCCTTTATCAACTTTCAAAATTTTACTATACGGTAATGAATCACCCTATTGTACCTTCTAATCATGCGTCACCTTTATTAAGATTATTTTTTTAACAATGTCTGCTTCAATCTATTATTATCGCCTCTGATTACTATTACTGTTCATTTATCTATCACCATCTTCAATATATACATTTGTTGGAATCATTTATCCTCCATGTAGCGGCCGTTATTGACTCCCGAATTGTGCTCTACAATTCCCCACAACCGGTCCATCTTCATACCACCCACTCCGTCCATGATATAAAAGTACTTGTTTTTCCCACCCTCGGTTTCCTGCCACGTCCTGTACGGTAAAGCGAGTGACTCCTCGGAAAGCTTCAAAGTGTTATTTCCCAGCACTGTCATAAGCGTGTTGTAGGTTTTTCCACCAGTGGCATTGAGCTTCTCCAAAACAAGCTTTTCGTCTGTCACCAAATTTTCTAGCGTTTGTGGCTTGTCCTTGTTATAGAGGCGGAAAATACGTGTGACGTAGTCTTTGGTTTTGAATTGCACCGCAAGTGCAGGAGTCCAGGTTCCAAACACCAAGGCCAAGGTATAAATATCGTCAAAGTGCGGCAGTTCATAGAGTAATTTCAGCCCATAAACACCCAAAACAGCAAACGAAAGCGTGAGCCTCTTCAACATGGCCACATATTTGGATCCGGGTGCCTCATATAGCGGCTCATAAGATAACCGGAAATTCGATGGGAGTGCCACGTCCCGGAACCCTTTACGGACGTAGACTTTGTCTGCATATAATGTGGGCGACCAGGGGTTGTTGTCAGAGATGATCTCATCGGTCTCGACCGTGGCATCCCCGGACTTGTATGTGCCTTTGTGCCGGAATAGGAGGCGTGACGCCGTCGATAGGTTTCTGACCCGGAGCATGTTTAGTATGGAGATTAAGTGTTGGAGTTGGAGTTGGAGATGCGAGCGATGAAGGTGTTTGGTGTATGCAGGGTGTTCACGTGACCATCGCCCAGATGTTGCACCCTCTTTCCCCCGAACTTCACGGAAACAGAAAGCAGTAAAATGAATAGCACTGTAAAAGTTAAAACAAAGGTGAATGAATATATATATATATATATACATCTTTGATGAAGGGGTATCTAGTTTATGCATACTTGGTGTATCGGAAATTGATGTATGGGTATTTGATGTATTTTTTCTTTGACGTATGAGTACTTGGTGTATGTATATCACTGATGTACGGATCTTTGACTTGATTCCATTGATAAAACTGTTAACTTTTATGCTTGTTTATTGAAAAAAAAATTCAAAGTGTTTAAACATTAAATAATTGGAGTGGTAAGTGGAGGTTTGAGGGGTTCATCTGGAAGTGCGTGAACCAAAAAATTGCAAAATAAGACCCTTCGAAAGAGAATTAAGTAGAGAACAAATAAATCGATAACTTTTCTTATTTAAATTCTATCTGAAATTCTATTTGTCTTGTGTATCTGTCTTGACTATTTGTCTTGTTCATTTATCAATCTGTGTAAGCTAGTTGGCCAGTTTTTAATCATGGGTCAATATGGATTCAAAACATTGAATGATATAAAGGGCCAATCTTTTTAAAATTTAGTTTGGGGAAATAGCTAGAAAGTCTGCTATAGTCTGCTATTTTCGAATCTGACTCTTTTGGTCGTTTACCCGGTTTCCTTTACGTAGGTAGTGTCGGATGAATAATAATCGGTCAAGTATGGCGAACTTAAGCTTTAGAGTCTCCCAAAGAGTCAAATCTGGCTCTTCTATATTCGTTATTCAATCTAGCCAACCTGAATGAATATGGTACTGAGACTAAGGAATTGGCGCAGAGACTGGAATTCACCATCGTTACCTATAAAAGTACACCAGGCAAAAAAGTTCACTAAAAAAAACAGATCACTGCTACCGCTGCAATTTCAGGATCCTGAAAAATCTTTTTTTTATGAACTTTTGGACCATAAATTGTGGTTGGTATTGAGCCCTTTTGCGCCGAGGTTGCAAGGTGCACGGGTGTTTATATTGCAGCCAGTTCCAATGATGTCTCATTCCCAAGGTTTATCAAATCACCCAATAAGACTGAACGATCTAGCACCAATTTCACTATCTCTTATTATAGTAGCAAATACTTGTTACACTCACTATAGGTAGTGCTCTACCTATTGAGGTACTATTGGGTCTAAGGAATCTGATCCTAACAATTGCCATACTAATACGATGGTGCTTTTTAAATAACTCAGAAACCTTCCTTCGGGGATCATTGACAAATGAATACAAGTAACTAAGTACCTGGCGTAACAATTTGAGAATTTAACAAGTAGTGTCTAAAATTGCGACTAAATTAGCGCTGAATAATGCGACTGCTATTTGATACTAATCCCTTAAAGACTATAGCTTATACAAATATTGGTAGGAACAATGAATTTACTAAAAAATAGCAGCTTCTACCTTAGCTAGCACGGTCACCAATTATTCATTGCTACAGTATCTAGTATCTAACACTAGAAGTAAAAGTAGGAATAGGGTTAGAGGTAGAGGCAGAGGTAGGGCTCATGGATACTAGTACCAATTATACTTGTTAGATTCTTGTTGTGATCCAGTGTATTCGCAGCTAGTATGTATTCACGATGCTCGGGTTTGAGCGACGCTCATAGATAAATGGGCACTATAATCGCTGGATAACAAATATCACGTGCAATACAGACATCTTAAAGTAGACTTTAATACCCACGTATTTGAGCACTTAAGTCTAGATTTTCTCGTGTTCGTATAATAAGGCTAAATTAATTGCTCAAACACATGAAGTTTAATTATAGGTACTGCCTGAATATAGCCGACTGAGGCTTCCTATTGTTAAAACCAGACTACCCAGTTTGGTGTACAGGTGCGCAGATCGGTTGCGGGTATATTCGTGGTGCACGGATGTCTTTGCGAAAACTTCCCAATCCCTACCGCCAACACATCGGACCCACATCAACCATGGAAGATTCCAGTAACAAGTTCATTCCCGAGTACCGGCGCACCAATTTCAAAAACAAGGGCCGATTCCAAAGCGACGAATTGAGACGCCGCAGAGAAACCCACCAGGTGGACTTACGTAAGCAAAAAAGAGACGAGGTTCTCGCTAAGCGCAGAAACTTCGCTGAAGGTAGCGCCGCCAACGAATCTGAGGACGATGATGATCTTGATGACTATGGTATTTCAGCTGCTTCCGAGGAGTCTCTGTTCTACGGCAAATTGCTGCAGGAATTGCCAAAAATGATGGAGATGATCCAGTCTCCCGATTTCGACAGCAAACTTGGCGCCACCGTCAAATTTCGCCAAGTTTTGAGTCGGGAGCACAACCCACCAATTGACTTTGTGATTCAGAGTGGTGTGATTCCCACTTTGGTGGAGTTCATGAAGGATGGCCACCCCGAGATGTTGCAGCTTGAAGCCGCCTGGGCCCTTACTAACATTGCCTCCGGTACCCTGGACCAGACACGTGTGGTGGTGGAGAGCGGAGCCGTGCCCCACTTTGTTCAATTACTTTACCTGCAATCGTTAGAGGTCAAGGAGCAGGCCATTTGGGCCTTGGGTAATGTGGCCGGAGACTCCACCGATTACCGTGACTTTGTGCTTGACCTGGGCGCCATGGAGCCCGTGTTGTCGTTGTTTAACACCACTAAGATCTCTTTGATTCGTACTGCTACCTGGACCTTGTCCAATTTGTGCCGGGGAAAGAACCCTCAACCCAATTGGAATGTGGTGCAGCAAGCCATCCCCACATTGGCCAAGCTCATCTACTCAGTGGATTCCGAAACTTTGGTCGATGCCTCTTGGGCAGTTTCTTATTTGCTGGACGGGCCCACGGAAGCCATCCAGGCGGTGATTGATGCCCGCATTCCACACCGTTTGGTGGAGTTGTTGAACCACGAATCTACGCTTGTGCAGACTCCAGCCTTGAGAGCCATTGGAAACATTGTGACCGGAACTGACCTCCAAACCCAGGTCATGATTAATGCCGGTGTGTTGCACCACTTGGCTCCATTGCTTGTGTCCCAGAAGGAAACCTTGAGGAAGGAAGCCTGTTGGACCATTTCCAACATCACCGCAGGCAACACCGACCAGATTCAGGCCGTAATCGACGCCAACTTGATTCCACCCATCATCCGCTTGCTTGGACTGGGCGAGTACAAGACCAAGAAGGAAGCATGCTGGGCCATTTCCAATGCCACTTCTGGTGGTTTGCAAAACCCCGAACAGATCCGTTACATTGTCAGCCAAGGCTGCATTAAACCATTGTGTGACTTGTTGGGTCCTGCAGATGCCAAGATTATTGAGGTCACCTTGGATTCGTTATTAAACATCTTGAAGATTGGAGAGTTGGACAAGGACCAGAGAAACGCCGCCACAAACGAGTATGCGGTTTACATCGAGGAAGCCGGTGGAATGGAGAAGATCTTCCAGTGCCAGTCGAATGCAAACGAAAACATATACAATAAGGCCTTTACCATCATCGAGAAGTACTTTGGTGCGGAAGACGACGAGGGTTTCAATGAGGACGATTTGCAGCCAGAAGCATATGGAGACTCCTTTGGATTTGGCGTCCAGCAGAACCAGAACTTCCAGTTCTAGACGTATTTCCATCCTCAATGCCTGTCTCATCACCCAATGCATTAAACACTTATTTCAAGGTCCAATGCATCGATGCAACTTGCGCAACTTGTGCAGTTCTTGTAATCTCTGCGATCTTGCTATTCTGCAAGCTCTGCAAGCTCTGCATCTTCTGCACCTTCTGCAATTCTGCCTTTCTGCAATTTCTCTGATTAATTGCTCATCAAAGCCATGCCTCATGCAAGTATGCAGCTGATGTGGGGTTGATGACTGCTCATCTTTGCTGATTCTCATCTCTTGGCTATTCCTAGCTCATCTAAGTAATTAACATACATCTTATGAACACATGTAGTAAATGGTCGAAAATCATGGACCACCTATTACCTCACACTCATTATGATTCTATCATCCTGTATCTATAAACTATAACTACCTTTTATTCTCTACTCCTTATATTTACTTCTTAATCTCTAACTTCGAATTCTAAGTCTATCGAAGAAATGTCGTTATACATTTCACGTGATCTAGTCGCAAACCACTCTAGTATTCAAATTCAATAGTTTTTTTTTTGTTTTTTTTTTTACATAGATCAACAAATAATTGTTTACTGTTACTATGGCTCTTTAAATTTAGGCGCTCTCTAAATTTAAATGGTCTTCTGATGAATCCACTCATTTAGCCACTACTATAGAGACACAATCTTTATTAATTTAGTCACGTGATAAGATACCACTTCAAACACCGCAAAAAAGGTAATCGAGACATTTTGACTGAAATCAGTTCAAGTCTATAATTGCTAGAAACAGTTGAGACTGATTGGAGCATAACCATGTAGAAGTCTGACCAATGGACAGTGCCCTTGTCTACGGGGCTCATAACCCCATAAACAGGGCTCATAACATGTAACCAATCCACATCCCTTTTGATGAGTTCTTCAGAAATCCAATTCAGTCTTGTATTCAAGAAAATACATAGATTTGTCTGAAATATTTGGATGGCTCTATAAGTTAAGTCAATATATATTAGGCTTTCTTTTCAGGACTGCATACTAAGCCTGCGATGATCAAAATGGGAAATACCGCTGTCGCAACCGTAAGTGTATAATTACGGTCTTTTTCAAAACTTTTCAAACGAGGGAGGCAAAATGTTTGGAACCAGAACTAGCAAAAATCAACAAACCAAGAATTCAAAAAGTTTCGTACCCCTTCACAGAGTCAGAGTCTTTCAAACCAAATGGCAAATGGAGTAATGTTTCAAACACCAACTTTCATTAGAATTCAATTTTCTGAATTCTTAAATCTAAAGGCTGGTTTGAATAGTTTTGAAAAACACTGTACATCTGGGTATAAATTTAAACTGCTAAATTCAGTATTTCAATTATTACTCGAAGAATAGACCTCTTTTTGTACAAGGCTTACTCAGAGACATGCCGTTGGCACTAAGGGTTGATTTCTAAAAGCTAATTTATCAGGAAGCTCATGAAACTAGCCAATAGTATGTTTACCTAGTGACTTCATACACTATCGTGTAAATAATGTTTTTCCAGAAATGTAGAGAGTCTTTTGTATCTCGGGAATGAAAATCTTTGTCTCGGGTATCGATGGATATCTCAGTATTGATAGATGGTTGGGTTTCGTATTTGTTAGATATAGACCCACGTGACCGCTATCTTCCGGAGCAGAATGCGCTATTTCCGGCCAGGATCGGCTCAAAAGAAATGATGCTGCAGTTGCACAGCTCGGGTTTCAGGCCTAAACGGGCAAGTTTCAGACAAAAAGTAGCGGAATTTTCCCAGATCATGCCGTCGTCCATTCCAAATACTTCATAGTTCTTCTGCCAATTCTCTTTTGCGACGACTCCACTTTGAGTCCGGTTGGTGCGTCAGTCTGCTCGCCGAAGTGCAGGTTTATTTTAACGCAATCGGCAAGTTCGGCATGGTTTGCGCCCAATTAGGAAGCTTCGCACTCCACCTACAAACATAGGCCAGTTAAAAAAGCTTTTCCCCCTCTTCATCTTCCGAGTCAATAAACAATGAAGCTCTCCACTGTTTTAACCATTGGTGCCCTTGCCACTGAAATTGCTGCCGCTGAAGAAACAAGAGAGGTTGTTACCGTCACCGTCACGGGTTCCACCAATACCCACAGATACGGAAGATTCGACAAGACCAAAAAGTCTCAGGAGACCACTTCCTCCGGAACACACAAATACGGAAGGTTCGACAAGACCAAAAAGTCTGAAGCCTCCACTACTTCGGGTACTCACAAGTACGGAAGATTTGATAAAACTAAGAAGTCCGAAGCTTCCACCTCTTCTGGAACCCACAAGTACGGAAGATTTGACAAGACCAAGAAGTCCGAAGCTTCCACTTCTTCTGGAACTCACAAATATGGTAGATTTGACAAGACTAAGAAGTCTGAAGCCACTACCACTTCCGGTACCCACAAGTACGGTAGATTCGACAAGACCAAGGCACCATTGACTACAACTGTCTATGTTCAACCCGACAATGAGAGAGTTGTTTTTGCCGGCAATGCTTCCGGAAATGCCACTAGAAACTCTTCCAGCAACGGCTCCGACTCTAACTCCTCTGCCAATGCTGCTGCTGGTATTGGCTCTGGCTTCACTCTTGGCTTGGCTGGTGCCATTGGTGCAGGACTTCTCTTAATATAAGCAACCCAAGCTGTTTCTTCACGGGTAGCATTTTAGGGATGCCGAACGATGTGTGCCGTGGCCATGATATCCCTTGTCACTCACTTTTCAGTGCGAGTCTGTCTTCGCCTTCATAATCTAATAGATCTTAGTTGACTCAAGTGTAGCATTTGATAATATCAAGCAGCATTCTTTAGCACAGAATTTAACAGTTGAAGCAGCAAGGATACCAAGGAAACTTTTAACCGTATGAAGGATTGATAATAAGTAATAATCAGCGAAGTAGGTAATCATGTGAAAAAGAAGAATGGCTTTCAGTAAGCCTCAACTTATAGGGACAGTTTGAATGTATCAGATGATTCAACGATATGAAGTGGCTAAATGTAAAATGGTGTATGGTGCTAGTCATCGCTCTGGGCAGCTTGTGCATGAAGTCAAAATCAAAGGCTTGTTTTGTAGTTAATCTAATGTTTGACAGTGACTTCGACGATTCTGTATGGTAAAATGATCCTCGCCAGGTGAATTCAGTTCTGCTTTGCGTAAAAGTTATTGTTTTGGTGAGCCCGATTTAGGTGATGGCCAATATAAAGGAAGCCCCATAGCGAACAAAGAGCATTTCGAGTTACTTCCAATATCAGACCATTTGAAATCTTTCTTGTAGCTCTCTTGATGCTCATAATCATAAGACTCACTTTCACAGATCAACACTTCTGATATGCCAGCCGATAGATTCCAGCGCTCAGCAACTGAACATCATATGTAAGTCAGAAATGGTTAAATAAATTAACATAAGCAAAGGTCCGACAAAGGACCGAATGGTGAATTCAATACTCTAGTAGGGATTGGGTAACTCAAAAAATTTGTAAATCCCATACTCCAACTTCATGGCTGTTCAATTTTGACTAAATTAAATTTCCTTGTAAAAGGGAAAACAACAGAGGTAAATATCAAAACCGGTGTTGTTGTATCAATATAAAAAGTGCTTTTCTAAGGAAAAGTGTTGTTCAAAAGGAAAAAGGATGTTGATAATTAATTTTTCAGAGTATTTAATGAAAACAAAATTAAAATTTTGGGTTCCACACTGAGTAATTTTGTTGATGAAGAATATTAATTTGAAAGTGACAAATGTGTGGATCTTTTCCTCCTTGTATATTGTGCGGATTCTCAGGGAAGTGCAGTGACTGGCTGCAAATCCTCACGCAACATATGAAGCACATATAGCCCCGTTGCTCGCTGTTCATTCTCAGTTTTTCTAATCTATGGTTTTTCTTAAATAATTTTCATAAACTGGCTCCAGGGAAAAAACAACCTATTTTTTTTTATAAAAAGGCTTTTTTAGCATCTATATATAATGACGTCAAAGGCAGCCAAGAGACTGTTTATATGTGATTGTTAAAAGAAGATTGACTATTTTTCTACTAAATTAAGACTGAGACTCAAGCATAATCAATAAAACTAACCGTTTTATTTACTAGCTGTTCAAGTTACTGACTACTTAAGTTACCGATTGTTGCATTAGATAGTATAGCCGTACACTGCCTGAATGATTCATACTGATCTCATGAGACACTTATTTTGCTTGTTTCATAAAGATAATTGATTAAGAGGAAGATTGTGATGAGTTTAATAAGACTTTGAAGCGGCTTTACAAGAGAGTTAAAAAAATTTAAGATTTAGTGGCGTTTCAGAAATGCATCTAGTATTTGAAAACCTGAACATTGATGCTTTGCTTTGAAATGATTGCTTAAATGACGAACGGGTTCTGAATCCAAACTCCACAGCTTTATTACACAAATGAAATGGCTCATATCTTTCGCTCACGATTTCAATGAACCTTGATTTAGCAGGTATGCAGTTTTCTATTTATTGAGAGTTACTATTTGACTTTCAATTATTCCATTGCATCTTGGATCGGTATGTATTAATAAGATCCAAGAACAACTAAATGATCTAATCCCAGATGTCTTAGTGCATCATATTGGAGTGCTGCTCAAGACTTTTCAACTGTCTCCTTAAATTGTTTTTCATCATTTCCAATTCTTTCAACTCCGTCTCCAACTGGAGTAGCTTCTTTGGCTTGTTCAAAGCCATTTTTTCAGATGAAACAACCTTTGTTTTTACCAAATTATCGTTGGTCATGATATTCAAAGGCCCCCTTTTTACCATTGATGTGATTAACTCATATGCCACCTGTGCTCCATTCGTGGATGTAATTTCAGCATGGTCAAAATCTGGGTTTACTTCCACTATATCCACTCCCACTAATGACAAGTCCTCAATGCCTCGTAATACATAGATGAGTTCTCTGGGTAACCATCCGCCTGGCTCCTGGGTACCCGTGCCAGACCCAAAACCTGGGTCCAAAACGTCAATGTCCACACTGATGTATGTGGGGGTATCTTTTGGAATGGCACGCAAAATGCGTTTGATTACCGCCTGGACGCCCGTTACCCAAATATCATCGGCAGAGATGCGGATCCAATTCTGCTCATCATCATCTTCCAAGTCTTCAGGGCCAGAAAGCTTGGTTCTTATGCCTGCATGTACATTATTATTACTAAGCAAGCCCTCTTCAAAAGCTTTCCAGAGCATGGAGCCGTGATTGACTTCGCTCTGGGGAGTGGACCAGAAACTGGGGTATTTATCTGGTTTCCAGGTATCCAAATGTGCATCAAAGTGAATGACATTGATTGGTCCGTACACTTTGTGTAGGGCTCTCAAGTGAGGGAGAATCACCGAATGGTCTCCGCCTAGAGCCACGTATCGAGGAGGCAATTTCTTTGTTTGCGTATCGATTTTCGATTCCTGAGTGGAATTGTGCTCTGTAATCAACTCCTCAAACGCCATGGACATCTGTTTAAAAGCCAATTGATTATCCATAGGAGTCACAGGGATATCGCCACAGTCCATGATGCTGGCCCATGAAACATAAGGGTTAAAGTGTGCTCTAGGGTTATATCCTCTAAGCAGGGTCTGACGTTGAGACGCAGCACGGATGGCCCGAGGACCAAACCGGGCCCCACTTCGGTATGACGTGGCAGTGTCAAAAGGCACTCCAATAATACCAATATCATAGGCCAAATTTCTATTCAATAGACACGTTTCGTGCTTCATGTGAGCGAAAGTATTGATGCCTTGGAACGGCCATGACTCGCCCCAAATTTCCGCAAGAGAGGCATTGCCAATGGTATCGACTATAACTTCTCCTGAAGGCATATACTGTGCATATACACAGGACGCCCAAGCCCAGAGAAGGAAGATCATCAATCAGGTCTTTAAGAAAAGCAGGAATTGGCTTGGCGGAAGGATTTCGCTTGAGATAAGGAATGACTAAGGACAATTGGGGGGGGGGGGGGGTTAAGAAATGGCTCTAGTTGACTCTAATTGGCTCAAAAGAAGTGAACGTGAATTAAATTCAGAAAAATTGGGTGTAAGGAATTAGGTGTAGGTAATTACGTGAAACGTGGTTACCCCACCCCACCTCGCTTCTTTATGCCAGGTTTGAAGTTAGCGAGTTCCAGGTGAAAAGCGGAATTTATTAGCGCGAACGGAATTTGGACACGGCCGCGGAGGCCGCTAAAAGAACAGGCTGGCATGCGAGAAAGCATCTGGACACGAACAATGTGGCGGTTAGACAATGCCTCCGGGTCATGAAAATATCGACATTCATGCTTAAATTGACCGGGGAGGTTATTGGGCTTAGAGGAGTTGTTATTTTTTGGGCCTAATTTGGGTTTGGGGATCAAGTCATTCAAAGGCATTGTTATGATGGCTTGTGGGCGTGACCTGAAACAAAGCATTTTTGCCTCTGCAACCATTCAAATCTCTTCTTTATACCATATTTACTTTTCGCCACCTATTATTACTTTCGTCATTGATGGAAGATGCATAAAGTGCTCATCACGTGATGGCCCCACGAGTTGCACCTTATAAGAACTAAATTTGCTGGAGCTCCCAATTTTCTCCTCACCAAACATGTCTTCACCCGACCAAATCGAATTGTTCAAAAATCCCATTGCCCTGGGCCCTACTCTCAGCAAATACCCTGAGATAAACCATACTCAACCTCCTGTAGGGAGTGAGATTAAGGGCCCTATCCAGACAAACAACACCTTCAACAACTTACTCTTGGACAACCAAGAATGGCCCACATGGCCACTTCCATACCTGATTTGGGTTTCCAAGGACGCCAATTCCTACTACGGGTTTGCTGTGAACCACACTGAAAGAGATCAAGTGGTGTTTGGTCCAGACCCAAACAAAATCCCGGTGCAGTTTTACTTCAATCCTCCCAAAATCAAGCTGTTTTGCTTTTCGGCTGAAAACTGGAAGTCCAAATTGGACGTGAAAATTACCGAAAGTGGAAATATGTACTCTATCGTGAAAGCTTCTGGAGGAGGCTCTGGTACTTTGACCATGCCTTTGGTATACGGTATGGGATTTGTGTCTGTCATTTACGAAAATGAGACACCAGTGATTCACTCTGCAGTGGGAGTGCAGGAATTTAGAAAAGTGGGAAGTTTGAAAAATGGAAAAGCTATGAAGTACACGGCCCGTCTTTTCAATCAGGTCACGTGGTCCATCTATGTCACCGAAAGCCCTCTGGTTGAGCTTACGTTAAGAAACCCCAACCATATTGTGGCCAAATCCTCTACTCAAAAGATGGTTATCCAATTGGCAAAGGGTAATAATGGCGTGTACGATGAATGCTGCGGTTTATACTCGGTCAAGGCGGAATTGAGTGGTTTTGTGAACGCTAAGGAGCTGAAAGGGAAATACACCATCAAGCACGTGATGAATCATGGATCCAATGGGCTCATTTGGGCTCTTCCTCACCACCAGGTAGCTCTTACGGGCTCCACTAAACAACAATATTCGGGTTTGACCTTGGATTCTCCTACAAAAGGCCTCATGAAAGCTTACAAGACCAGCGAGCTCGAGATGGAGGTCAATGATTTGCCCATTGGTGTGGGCTTTGAACCTTTCACTACTGTCGATGGCTTCAGTTTTAACTGGGACAATTATAACGGTAAGGCCCGTGATTTGATCAAGCAAGCAGCCTTAAAGGATGTCCGCCAGAACGTGGCGGAGAACTGCGACTTGGACTCGATGTATTTCGGAGGCAAGCAGCTTGACAAGTATGCATACATTGCATATGTATGCCATTTCATCGTACGGGACATGAACCTCTCAAATGAATTCTTGCCCAAGGTCAAAGCAGCCATTGAGAAGTTTGCCCGTAACAAGCAAAAGAATCCCTTGGTTTATGAGCGCACTTGGAAAGGCATTATTTCCAATACCATCTCTAGCCAAGACTTTGGAAACTCCAACTACAACGACCATCATTTTCACTATGGCTACCACATCCACGCCATTGCCTTGGTGAGCCACATCGATCCCAAGTGGTTGGATGAAAATAATAGCTTGATCAGGAACTATGCTTATGACTTGATTCGTGACTATGCTAACCCCATCAAAGACGATTACTTCCCTCAATTCAGGAACTTCGACTGGTATCACGGCCACTCGTTTGCTCACGGCATTTTTCCTAGTGGAGACGGTAAAAATGAAGAGTCGTCGCTGGAGGATTACCACGCTTATTATGCCATCAAACTTTTTGGTAATGTCATTGGAAACAAGGAGTTGGAGATGACCGCTAATTTGATGTTGGGCATCATGAGAACGTCCTTGAACATGTACATGTTGTACACCGACGATAACCAGCAACAGCCGGCTCAGTTCAAGGGGAACAAGGTTTCAGGGATCTTGTTCGAGAACAAAATCGACTTTGCCACGTTTTTCGGCCGGGGTGCCATTGGTAACGAGTATATTCACGGAATCCACATGCTTCCAATTACGCCAATCTCCTCGTACATCCGTGGACCCAAGTTTGTCAAGGAAGAATGGGATGAGAAGCTTGCTTCCATTGTGGACCGTGTTCCAGACGGATGGAGGGGCTTGTTGAAGCTCAACTTGGGGTTGTTTGACCCGAAGGCAGCATGGAACTGGTTTGCCAGAGATGATTGGCAGGACAATTTGATCGACGGAGGAATGTCGAGAACATGGTCTTTGGCATACTTGGCCGGGATTGGCGGTGCAAAGACATCTTGAAGCGAATTGTGATTTTCTGAAGTGTTCAGATTCTTGATTTGAGACGTTTTTTTTTTAGTTCTGGACTTGTTCCCTGACTTACTTTCGACTAGTGTCAACCAACAATTGCGGTCCATTACTTCTCGGATAATAATGGACGTCATCTGCAGACTATGATGGACATTTACTGTCCAGATAATAATGGACAGTTGCTTACCAGTCAATTGCTGGTTTTAGTTATACTAGAAATCAATTTTTTTTTTCAAAAATCTTTCTGACTCTACGAAACTGGAGCCAATGACGTCATACTTTCTTTAATATAGTTTTCTGAAAAAGTCTTGGTTTGAAAAAAAAATACTTTTAAATAAGATAGTATAATACTCGAATTAGCCTCTTGTTAGTCATCTTGAAAGTTATTTTAAGTGCTCTAGGTGTCTTTATCGTCGGTCAATAAATGATCGAGTGGCTTGGCAGAATTATTAGTGTCTAACTTATGTAAAATGGATTGATGTGATGTTCTGGTTTTGGCTGGATCTGTGGACCGTAAAATTCTTATAGGTAGGGCTTAGTGGAGTATAATTCTTGTCTTATTGAAAATCAACGGATAGAGTACAGAAATACTAGGAAATGATGGTATTTATGAAACGATACATGGTAACCAATAGTAATAGTTTGGATGGTATATAAATTAATTTGAGTATTTAAAGGAGTAACATAAAAATATATTACTTTTCTTGAAGTATGAAAAAGGGACTGATGATTCCGTTAGACTTTTTCTTGATGTGCGGGTGTCTCGCGATGCTTCCCCAGATTTTATAATATTAAACCACTTACTCCCCCCACAATCTGTTCTTCTTTAGACAATCACTGGAGCTACTTCACTCAATGGTATCCGCGAACTCGCGGCTTCTCCTAAAAATAGATTGGTTCGTGCTCTCCTTCTGCTGTCTCCTCTATTGGGTCAACTACCTCGACCGGTTAAACGTGTCAAATGCCTACGTCAGCGGCATGAAGGAGGACTTGAACATGCACGGTAAAGAGTTCAACTTGGTTAACACCTGCTTCCATATCGGTTATATAGTCTCGTTAGTTCCCCACAATATTTTGCTCCTATACATAAGACCCAGGTACTGGTTGACCTTCTGCTGCATGAGTTGTGGTCTTCTTACGCTCTCTCTCCATAAGGCCACCAGCTATAAGTATTGTGTGTGGTGCGATTTTTCCTGGCCATTTTTGAATCACTGACATTCACGGGCTGCCACTTGATCTTGGGCTCGTGGTATACAGAACGAGAGTTGGCCAAAAGGACTGCCATTTTTACTTCTTCGGGACTCTTGGGCAACATTTTCCTGTCCACAATGCAAACTGCTATTTTCAAGAACATGGATGGCAAAACCGGGCTTGCTGGCTGGCGCTGGCTTTTCATCATTGACTTTCTCATCACGCTTCCTATTGCCGTTTACGGCTTGGTTTTTTTTCCAGACACTCCAGAAACTTGCCAGGCGTTTTACTTCTCAGAGAATGAGCTTCAAATGGCATTGGACCGTGTCAAGCCACGACCTCCTACGAAGTTTGATCTCTCAGTGTTCCGCCGTGTCTTGGGCCGTTGGCATTGGTACGTGTTTTCCTGTATATGGGTATTTGGTGGAGAAAACGAATCTTTCGCCACAAACTCGTTGCTTGCCTTGTGGCTCCAGTACTTTGGGTAATCAGTGGAGCTGCGAAACCACTATCCGATGGGTATATACGCCATGGGCATTTTGGTCAATTTTGTGTTATGCTACTATATTGACTGCTCTCGAGGAAATCACCATTATCGTGCAGGATTGGTCATAGCGCTCGTCATGGTCATTTCCGCTGCCCTTTTGACAGCCCGGCCCCTAATAGAATCCTATGTTTTTGCTTTCCATTACCTTAGTGCTTGGGCTTATGCCGGACAGCCGGTGTTTTTCTCTTGGGCCAATCACGTGTGCTATCATGACTCGCAGGAACGAGCAGTGGTGCTAGCTTCAATGAACATGTTTAGTAACGCCGTCAATGCGTGGTGGTCAATATTATTCTATGGAGCTTCGGATGCTCCTGAATTTAGAAAAGGCTGCTACGCGATGTTTGCTTCGGTTGGTGCCTCGATTGCGATGATTCTCTTGGCTGAGTATCTACGCAAGAGGGACGCGGTGTTGGAAAAAGAATCTTCATTAACCACAATGGACAAATTTGATTAGGTTTATCTATCAGGGCTTGGCCAATTTTTTTATATCTCATTAATTCGTTTAATGTCTAATCAACATATTCCTTAAGTCGCTTTAATATCTTGCAATTCTGGTCAAGTCTTGGATTTAATGGGAGATGTACTGGAACGCAAAAGATATATCCAGAAACTCGCTCTCACTCTGCAACAACACGTCCTCATTCAGCTTGAGCGCTTTTCTGTTCAAGTGATTCCAAGTGGTTGGATCTCCATACAACATCGCAGGAGCCTTAATTCTTTGCCCCTTTTCAGTACACCTCTTGCAGTTATATGTGTCATGTGTGTCACAGTCGGTATCGGACCTGTAATCGAATAACAACCGCAACAAGTCCCCACTAAAGATCCGCTCCACATCTTCTTTTTCGTCCACCACGCACGAAGAAAGCGAGAGTTTCATCGACTGCCTCTGGAAAATCTTCTCTTCGATCGACCCCGTGCTGATAAATCTGTAGATAAAACAGTCTTTTTTCTGGCCATCTCTCCAGATCCGAGCAAGGGCCTGCTGGTCGGCAGCAGGGTTCCAGTCTGGGTCCATTAAGACCAAACGGTTTGCGCCAATCAAATTGATACCACAGCCTCCAGCTTTAGAAGAGAGCAAGAAAATGAACTCCGGACTTTCCGGGTTATTGAACTGGTCCACTACTTTTTGCCGCTTGTTGATGTTCATTGTTCCGTCAAGTCGCACTGACCCAAACCGCTTGTATCTGCACATTCTCTCTATGAGGTCCAAGGTCTTTGTGTAGTTGGAGATGACCACGATCTTGTCGCCGGTTTCTGCGTGTATTTTGTGGAGAAACCTCTCCAAAATGGCAAATTTGGACCCGTACCAGGTCTGTATTTCCCTGTTGCGTCCTCCAGAGTCCAGACTGGAATAATCCTCGGGCACAACCTTTCTGCTTCCCCGTATTTCCTTCAGTAAGTCCAACAAGTCGGGATGCGTGCATATTTTTTTCAAAAGATCGATGGCCTTCAAAGGCGTCGACTTGATGAGCGGCCGGTTCTCGTCCGACCGGATAAAATGCTCGTATATTGACCGCTGGAAGTCCGTCAAACCCACGTACACCACGTACTCGTATTTGACGGGGAGATATTTGGACAATATGTCGTTGGTTCTCCTAATGATGAACTTAGATACTGTCTGGGATAGTTCCGTCAATTTGTTTTGGCCCAAAGTGACTTCCTCATCGGTAGCACCAGCATCACGGCCCCGCAAAATGGGATTCTCGAAATGCTTCCGGAACTGGTTGCGTGTGCCGAGATACCCAGGATTAGCAAAGTTCAACAATGAAAAATATTCAGATAAGTCGTTCTGTATGGGCGTTCCACTTAAAATCACTCGGCGTTCACACCGCAATGCATTTAATGCAGTAAAGGTAAGCGAGTCGCCGTTTTTAAGCCGATGGCCTTCGTCTGCTAGCATAAGGCCTACCTCTGTGCCGGCCAATCTATCGACATTTCTCCTCAAAGTCTCATACGACACGATCAAAACAGGACGCACTATATTTCGGCCCCTAGCCACAGACCACTGTTGGAGAGCCAGACCCAATTCTGCGGTTTTCGTAGATTTTCCGTCAACGGCCAAGGGCGTGAGCACTCCTTCTCCCAACCACTTTACAATCTCATTGGCCCAATTTCGAACCAACGAAGAGGGGCAGACGATGATGCACTTTTCAATGGTCTTTTTTCCCCGTGGACTCTGCTTGAGTAATGTCCACATGAGCGCAATGCACTGGAGGGTCTTTCCAAGCCCCATCTCATCTGCCATAATACAGCCCCGAGCTTTTGCATCCATAAGGCCGGCTGTACACCGGTATAAAAACTTCACACCTGCCACCTGATGCGGCCGAAGGATCTTCGCGAGTCGAGGGTCTATCACAACAGGAACATTAGGGTATTTATCCGCTGCATCCTGTTCTTTGCATATCCCTAGCATCTCAGCAAGAGACTTTTGAGGACGGCGTTTCTTGGGGGCAGGTCCCTCCTCAGGCACTGGCGAGCTGCTTTGTTCGGGAGAAGTACTTTTCTCGGCTTCATCCTGCTCGGGCTCACTTTTCGGGAAAACCTCAACTGTGGGGTCATATAGAACAATAGCGAATTCGTTTGTGGGATCGTGGAGCGGTCGAGGAGGCACGATGATTTTGCGGTGAGTACCTAACGGTGGTGGCGGGAGAGAACGGGCCATAAGCTCCTTGTTCGCCTCTGTCTTTAAAAAAGGCACCAGAAACGATTTGCGGATAGTGCCTTCCACCTTCTGAAGGTTGTCTCCTTGTAGAATGGCCCGCAGTAGCAAAACACCCTTTTTTCTGGGCCGAAACAAATTTTTATGGCCTTCGCCCTCTTGCTCGTACGCACTATCTTCATCTTCAACAGTTATAGGCGTATCTTCGTCACCCACAACATAAATCTTGACGCCTTGTTTTGCCCTGCGAGACTTCAGCCCGTAAATTCCTTTATTCACGTTCTCTGGGGATCTTTTCTCGGAAAATGGCACGCGGAACGGGCGGGCCAAACGCGTCCCAGAGTCTAGGATTTTGGGTGGCCGCTTTTCCTTGGCCACTCCAGCTCCGGATCCGAGCGGGGTTGTGAATTCTTTGAGTGGCTTTCTGTATACCATTAGGATAGTTTGTGACCTGTTTTTCTTGCTTTTTTTGTATGGGTATGCCACGTTAGTTATGGAATTATAGCGTTTAGTATGTCTATGGCTTATTGTATGTAGTATTATTATGATGAAGATACGCGCATCATCTGTAAGCATCAGATTGGTTGTCCATCCATCAAATCGTATTTGAGTGATTTAGTACTAGCTTTTGAATTGATCATTGATTGTGATTTGGAATTTGTTTAACACGCCTTTACCTATTTACTCCACTTTGTCTTTACTTTGTCGTTGTTTTTTTTTGTCAAATTCACTATAGTACACTATACGCATCAAATCCTATGCCGCTTGGTTAGGAGCCCTGTCCGTTACTATACCGATTGACATAAGTTTTGAACTTGAGAAGCCAGTAAATCTTTATGTATACTGCAGGTTCGTGTGAGTGTATATAATCATGGCAGATGTAACTGTGATTAGCCTATAATTTGCAGGAGTGGTCTAGGGGGTTGTCTAGCGCGTCTAACACTGAGCATTGTCTTGGTGAAGACAATGTTAGTAAGATATTGACGACGGCGAGAAATGGGACATATAAGAGACGACGAGAATATTCTTATTAGAGATCATCGAAAACAGCGGCGTTAAGATACAAGGATCTCTGAATATAACTTAGAAAAATAAAAGAATAGGAATGATTGAGATGATCACTAAAGATCATTGACTATAGGATGTCATTGGTCCCCAATGACATAACCGTTCCATATTCAGCGTGGATAGTAT
The DNA here is from genome assembly GCA_002370915.1 of Metschnikowia lochheadii. Classification (NCBI taxonomy): domain Eukaryota; kingdom Fungi; phylum Ascomycota; class Pichiomycetes; order Serinales; family Metschnikowiaceae; genus Metschnikowia; species Metschnikowia lochheadii. Next base: position 128,137 of record NLAW01001734.1, on the reverse strand, counting down.
CGCTCAACAATAGTGTCATGCTATTATGAATTCGTTGTAATACATGACTTTGTGAGAGAGCCATAATGAAAAGAAAAAAATTGATGGTCATACTTTTTATTGTCGCAAATGTTATTGTTATTCGTCATTTACGTATTGGTTATTGTCATTGATTATTGGCATTGGTCATTGTCATTTGTTATTGGCATAGTTGTGGGGAAAGCCTATTGAATACTAATTTTAAATATCGCTCCAAATTTTGGTTTTATCAAATCTACTAAAAACAGATTTATGATCATCTTTTTCAAAATTCTCGTTACTAATAGACGAACCTTCTACGATTATTGTGATTCAAACAGATTGGTTTCCTCAAGGAATCTTCCAGAATGCACACTTCTTAGTATTAGATATATCAAAAAATCCGGCAATTTCATCTTTTAATTTTCGTATGTTGGTTTTCGATATTATCTTTTTTTTTCGTGCTTCGCTTTTTCTTTCCTTCGTCGTTCTTTTTTTGTATTTTCGAAAGTTAATTATTACATTTCACTTGGGGCTTTTCTAATATTCATCTTGTGTTTGACTTCATGATTCTTTGATTTGAATCAAATATTACTAATAAATTACTGTTACTTTACTCGAATATGACTTAACTATAGTTGAACCATGGCTGACCATAATTTAACACCATAACTATGACACTGTCTTCGTGCAGTACTGCGACCTCGTCTACCACTTCACCTACACGGAATTTTACTCATGGATGAAATCTTAGCCAAGGCAAGTAACCAAGCGGTTACATTCGCCATCCGCTCAGGTATTTCAATAGCCTCTGGATATGCCATAAAAACGGTCAGCAAGCTTCTCGATCGCATTCCTGCATCAGAGAAGGCCCGGCTCGAGAGGTTGAAGCTGAAGCTTGAGATGAAGATCACCATTCTCTCGCAGTCCATTGATTTGATCAAGCTTCTGGCAGCTCGTGGAAATTCGGCTTTGGACGCTTGTGTCAACCTTGTCTCCGATTTGAAGCAAGAAATTGACGATTTCGAGCTTGAGATCAATGAGATTCTTGCCTGTTTGAGCAACACCAACGAAAAGGAGTCGGTAAAGTTCGCCGAGCTCAAGTTCAAGGGTCTTATCTCGACCATCAACGATGCAATTCCCCTTATCAATTTATCGCTCATTACCACCGGAGTCAACTTCTCTTCATCGTTGAACCTGCACATATCTCCGGGCCGTTTACTCCAGGCATCAAACTACATTGTCAGATCGAACGAGGACTTCCTGAAGCCCGAGAAAGAGTCCGTTCAGGTGGGGCCTACATTTGATCTCAAGTTATTCTCCATATTTTACAATCCCAGTAGGCTCAAGTACCTCGAGGAGCCCTCAACGGAAGATTCCGAGCACAATTCCATCACGTGGAAAGAAGAATTCGCCCGGGCTCTGTGTTCCATATACAGAGTGCAAAAAGATGCCTTTGAATACGATTTACTAATTAGAGAAGATTTCAATGATGGCAGATACCACAACACAGATGAAGAGAATCCCCAATATAGAGAGGTACCCAGGTTCAAACGGTTCAAACTCCACGACTTCAAAAAGCAGTTTTTTTCTGCTAGTGGAAAGCTCTTGAAATTGGAAAATTCCACATCTCCTGTTTTGACTTTGAAGATCTTTAAGAATTGCACTTTTGAGTACTTGGCCCTAGGAGAAATCGGCACGGATTTCGATGAACCAGACACCGACTCGGATTCCGACACTGAATCGAACAACTCCAACGGTTCGGGATACGAAAGTGCCGAGGAAGATGTTAAAGTGGAGAAGTATAAGCACCTCTCACTTCTCCAGTACTTGATTCGGCTTTGTTCTCTTCAGGAAAGCGAACAAAAATCGATTTTGGACGTCAATGACGAGAAGCTCCTGTTATACCTCAAGGAACATATCGATACCTCCATTGTTCCTCAGAGTGCGGAGCAACGGCACAAATCTGCGCAAGATTCAGAGGCAAACAAGAATATGTTATCTTTGGATTCTAATGTGCACCGCCTACAACACTTGTCTTTGCAAGACAAACAAGAAAGTTTGTAGTAATGAATGGTATCATATGAATATCCCCCATAGCAATAATTGGTAACTCCATGACTTGCTCATATACACAACCGTGAGATACACTGGCGCCAATAATTGACACGTCAATCCTCTGTGGTATATGTATATGTTAGACCCACTGTTATGTTCTTCCAATACATTTATGCCTAAACTCTTATATTCGTTGATGGTTCCTCAAAGAGAGGAACCGGGGTGGCTTATATACCTTTGAGAGAAACGTGGAACCGAAAAACTCTCCACCAGAACAATGGTAAGGATTGTTGTGGAATATTCGAAAGAGGTCATCTATGCACGAAGTGCTCTGATGGCCAAACGCCGTATCACCACTGTAACAATCGGACTGAGAGGCTTCATAATACCTTCATAGGCAGGGCCCTGCCTATGGTGGATCTATCACCCACTATGAATAGCGCTCAAGCCATAGAGGTATTTTTGGAGCCCACCACTTCTGATCCTAGCAATGGCCGTTCTTGGACGGCTACACAATTTCTTGAGTCGCCACGTCAGAAGAAGAATCATCGCTAATGTTGACGTGCATGACTGTTTCATGAAAGTCCTCTGCCCGGAAGTGATTTGGGTAGTTACAGATTTCTCCTTGTAGCAGTCATCGAAATATATATATATAAATATATATATATATATAGAAATGAGTAACTAAGGGACAAGGCATAACAACGAGAATATAACATTAGAGTTCCAAATGAATTATTACCTACTTCTCATGGAAAACTCCTAATTTTCTTTTACTCAAATGACTTACATGTCAGACTGGCTAATATTTATTATTTAACTTGCACCGGGCAAGAAAAACCAGAAAAAAAAGAAAAATGTATCAGTTCGGAGTGTACTCAAGAAGCTCTGAGTACATAGGCAAGTCAAAAGCCAAATCTTTGCTTTGCTCCAAATTGCCCAAAGACCCAAAGGCATTCTTTGCGTCCGACGTAGAAATTGCTCCAGGGGAAAGGCTTGCGGGCACAGATTCCTCTGCCACTTCTCGGAGGTAGGTATCTATGCGATTCAACTTCTGCTGGTCCACCGAGGGCGATCTGCGAGTGTTTACTTGGTAGGGTGAGGAATCGCAAGAATTAGCCTTTTCTTTTCCAAGGGCTGTATGGAGAACCTGAGGTACTGTATGGTGAGCCTGAGAAGATCTAGTAAGTGAGGACTTCCTCCGGGACTGCAGAGGTTGCCGGGATGGTAGCGAGGACTGTGGTGTGGTGACGGAGTGGAAGTTCTTGAAGGTATCATCGTCACTGGCGAGCGAGAGCAGCCGCGATTCGTTGTACACGCCAACACTGTGATAACCCAACGAAGAGAAATCATCATTGGAGTTGTTTTCCGATATATTAAATGGCGGGAAAGCAGCAGAACTGGATGCTTTGGGAAGATTATAGTTGGCATGCTCAAAGAGATTTTGCTTGCTTGTGTTGGATGACAGTGAAGTCACCGATAGCGCACTCTCCGGTCTTCGCGGACGGCCGCTCTGGGGAAGGTTTGGGTTGCTTCCGTGGAGATTGTGTAGTGCCATGGGCGTATTTACTGTACCATCAAAAGACGCAGATGCTCGTAGTGGCTTTGGCTGGTAGGTCAGTGCCTGGGATGTGTATGGGTTAGATTGAGTAGATTGTGATGCTGACCAACTGAGAGGATGTGCAGTCTGATGTGCTATATGAGAGCTGCTAGACATCTGTGTGTTAGGCATCTGTGTGTTAGATATCTGCGAGTTGGATATCTGAGAGTTAGACATCTGTGCATTATCCATCTGCGAGCTAGAAGTTTGCGAGTTATGTGCAGAGTTTGACCGGGTCAAGTTCTGTGGTATGTTTTTGTCTTTCGAAGGAAGGTCATGCTTCTCACCTCTTGGGGTCTTGGGCTTTGAAATCGCCAGAAGAGGAAGCGACGAGCTATCGCTGAAAGAAGAGGAGCCCACCAACGGAAAGAGAGGAAACATGTTCTCCATAATATCCAACTCTGCATCTGAGGGCGGGTTTGCAAAATTCGTGAGACCAGAGAAATCATGCGTTTCGTTATCCCCACCGTCTAGATCCTGATTTGTAGGTGGAAGGCTTTGCGGTGTTTCTAGCAGGGTAATTTTCAGCCCTCCCAGCAAGCGGTCGTTAACTTTTAATTCGTTTGACTGTAGTTGTTCTTGGCCACCGAACAGGTTGGGCGAGAAACAATCTAGAAGCCCAAACTCGGCCTCAAAGGGGATGGCTATATCCTCTATGATCATGTGTGGCTCCTCCAGGGCCTCGAGCAGTTGCACTTCTTCACCTTCAGGCTTTTTCTTTTTAGGCTTTTTCTCCTTACTACACGTACACAGCGAGTTCTTGTGGCAAAGACAAGAAGCGAAATGCTGGCCCGGAGATTTTCCTCTTTTGCCACACACACACGAGATATGGGCGCCACGCAGTTTGCGCTGCTCTCGACAATGTAAACACTGAGAGGCTGGCCTTCCTTTTCGTTTAATCATGGTTAGGGGCTTATCAGTATGAGTGCAAGAGCTAACCCGATGGCCTCGTATGCACCGCTCACAGGCGTACTTTACCCCGTTCAAAAGCACCATTATAAAATAGATGTGGCTTGGCACTATAAAGATCCGACTGTTTCACAAGTTTGTTTCTGAGAGGTTTTTTGGATTTGTTTTGAGTGTTGTCCGGGGTTGGGCGGAGGGTGCGTTTTAGTGGGTGAACTAGATGTGTTACTAAGGACCTGCGAGATTGGGAAGATCGTGAAAGTTTTGACGTGCGCACAACTAAGGTTTTTTCCGCGCGCCAGTGTCAGCGATAGAGGGAATTTTCTCGCGGTGTGCATACACTAGACAATACCTTCCCCTGTCTTAGATTTCATTTATGCTTCTGCCTTTCATGCACTTTACAACAACAAACGTACTCTATATGCACGACAAATTTATTTCAAACTGAAGTCCCGACTACAGTTTCCCCTATCATGGAACTTTTGAGTTAAGATGAACCAGTGTAACCTTTTGTCCTGCACGCTGCAACCTCGAGGCGGCCTATTTCTCAAGTTATATGACCCCAACTTAACGGATGTGCGATACCCCGACTCCGCCGGTAGTGTTTTGGGCCCCACACGACCCAATTTTCCAACCAGATTTTATATCACAAATTTTTAATAAATCTCATCAAATTACACACCCCAAACAGATCTAGATTATTCACTGTTCTCAAATAATGATGCACCGTGAAATATTTGCTCCAAAATACTCTGCTCAAATTGGACTCTCGGTAAAGTTATAAACTGCTCATAGACGCAAATAGTGTGGTGGAAAATTTCAACATATGTTTTAGTATACATTGTTACACAGGGGGGTCAGTTGTACCTTAAAAGCCCAAAGTCCTAGGACAGGGCCACAGCACTTCTTATACTTTTCCTCCCATATGAGGCCTGCACAGTCCACTCTTCTAAGGCCTACACAGTCCTATTGCCTAACCATGGTCTGTGTGCCCCACTCATCTAAGGCCTGTACCTAATGCCTCACTTGTCTGCATACAACATATCCACGAAGTACCTCGCCTCCGTATATGCCCTATTACTCGAAAAAAACTGCCAAATTTGAGGGAGAGCGCAATCAGACCTGGATGAAGCAGCGTCCTATAATTACAATGCTCATTGCAATGCCTTTTAAACATGACTTATTGTGATCATGTGGCCCCACAAATATCTTATTAAGTTTCAATGATCCTATTATGTGTTGTGTGCTCAAATCGGAAGTACCTGAACCCATTTTAGTCAGATACCACAAAAGTCTTTGTCACGGATGGCTGTAGACTTGGTGTGCAGATCCAAAGTCCGACAAGTCACCAAAAAAAAGAAAGCTTTCGGGTTCTATGAGCCACTTCAAGAAATTATTCTACGGTCGCTTCACTGATAGGGTGCGCGTAAAATGACCGCATTGGGACAATTACTTCCCCAGCTCTCTTACTGGCCCCCACCATGCATGCACGCATTGTCCCCCGCATTCCGATAACCAACCGCCGAGCCCGTTATATCACACCATTTTTCTCCTCACTAGCTATATATAGTCTACTAGCCGTAATTCTTTGTCCCCTCACAAGAATGCTAACATACAACGAGGTTGCTACCCATAACCAGAACTCGGATTGCTGGGTGATAATCCATGGCAAGGTCTACGACGTCACAGACTTCCTTTCTGAGCATCCCGGCGGGTCTTCTGTTATCCTAAAATATGCTGGGAAAGATGCCACCAAGGCTTTTGACCCCATTCACCCCGGCGATACGTTGCAGAAGTACCTTCCGCAGAAGTACCATCTCGGTCCTGTGGACGCCGACTCTAAGCCAAAGCCGCACCTCAAACCAAAGGCCCAACCCAAACGCAACTCTGGTGTAGAGTCTGGTAAGCTGGAGCCAGTGAATCATAAAGAATTTCTTACCAAAACCAGGGATATTGTGGGTGAGTATGATGTGGAGTATGATGAACAGGACGAAAAAGCACCTATTCCAGCCTCTACTGAAATCGGCGTTGCCGAAGTGGAGTCACAGGATGATCCAGAATTATATGACGAGGATGGAGATCCGCTCAGTGAAAACGAAATTGTCCGTCGCGGAAATATCAAGAATATGCCTGAACTATCACAGATGTATAACCTTCATGATTTTGAGTATGTTGCCAAAAACACCATGGAGAAAACCGCTTGGGCCTACTACTCTTCTGGAGCCGACGACGAAATTGCCTTGCGCAACAATCATTTATCTTACCACAGAATCTTCTTTAACCCCAAGATCTTGGTCAATGTCTCAGAAATCGATACCAGTACGACTATGCTTGGCGCAAAGACATCAGTGCCGTTCTACATTACCGCCACTGCTCTCGGAAAATTGGGACATGAGGATGGTGAAAAAGTGCTTACCCGTGCTGCTGCAAAACAAGATGTTATTCAGATGATTCCTACGCTTGCGCTGTGTTCTTTTGACGAAATCATGGACCAAGCAGATGGCACACAGACCCAGTGGTTCCAGTTATACGTAAATTCAAACAGGGAAATTACACGTAACTTGGTGCATCATGCCGAAAAGCGAGGCATCAAAGGTCTCTTCATCACTGTGGATGCGCCCCAATTGGGTAGAAGAGAAAAAGATATGCGGTCCAAGAACGTCGAGGATTTGTCTCATGTGCAAGGAGAGGGCAGTGATGCCGACCGTACTCAGGGTGCAGCTCGCGCAATTTCATCTTTCATCGACACAGGCCTCAATTGGGATGATATTGCGTGGTTCCGGTCTATCACTAAAATGCCGATTATTCTCAAGGGAGTCCAGAGTGTTGCGGACTCCTTACAAGCCATCGAGTATGGTGTAGATGGAATCGTGTTATCCAACCACGGTGGCCGACAGCTTGATTCAGTCAAGGCTCCCATTGAGATTTTGGCGCAGCTCAACCCAGTTCTCCGCCAAAAAGGTCTTTTGGGAAAGATGCAAATCTTCATCGATGGAGGAGTGAGACGAGCAAGTGATATCCTCAAGGCTATTGCTCTTGGTGCCACTGGAGTTGGATTGGGAAGGCCCTTCCTATATGCTATGTCGACTTACGGAGATGATGGAGTGTATAAGGCGATCCAGATATTGAAAGATGAAATGGTGATGAATATGCGGCTTTTGGGTGCTCCTACAATCGGTCATTTAAACGAGTCGTTTGTGGATACTACTGCTTTAAACAGATACACGCCTGACGACAAGCTCTTTAGTGCTGTGTACGAGCCTTTGGAGAATCCTCCCTTTAAGTCGAAGTTATAGGCAAATCTCCAGAATATAAAAAATCTTTAGATTAGGAATTCCTCACTTGAATACGAAAGTTTCCATTACAAGATGTGATATTCATTCAATAGCAGATGATTTTGGAGTCGTTAGCTTTGCAGACAAGGTATTCGTAAATAGCTTGTTTTGGTAAGAGAACTTTTTTTTCGGTATTAATTTGATGATCTCCTGTCAAATATGGTTTAATATGTCTTAGACATATTATCACTAGATTAGCGATGAGCTCCACAGTGTAAATGGCACTTGCATGATAGAATACTTAGAAAGACTAGAGAATACGTTGTCTCGTTAGGCTCGTTTAATGATGATGAGATTTATAACAGCCATGTATTACACCAGAGAGTGTGTCGATTAATGCTACTATACTTCCCCACCTAAGTCCCATCCACAGTCTCTATCAGTCTATCATCTATCAGTCTATCAGTCTATTATCTATCATCTATCAGTCTCTATAAGCAGTCTAGTAGTATCTGTACGTCTCTATCTATATCTTGATTCACAACCGTTTTACGTAAACTTTTCTTTAAAAATCTACTATCTTCTTTAATAATAATGGTATATTTTTAGTCAGTTATTTCAAAGCTACTTTGAAAGATTTTTTAAAGATAGTCTCAGTTTCGTTGCCTCCCGTGAAGTTTTAAGTTTCAAAGTTTTCTTCCACGGTCCAAGTCTCGAATGTGAGATTTATTTTCTCATGTTTCACAAGAACCACAATGTCTATTACTTTTATTACATGATTTCAGTTTAAAGGTATCATTTCATTCATCATCTCAAAGTATTTAAGATATTCATTCTTCCAATTTGTTTGTACAAGAATCCGCTGTCCGACTGTCTTTCTTAGTAGTAGGATATTTCCAATTTTAATCTCCTTTTCTCAAAACAAAACAAATTGACGAAAGCTATAAACTATACTTTCTGATCATCCGCGAAACTCATTGCCTAACAGTTCTATAGTTTTGAGATTTTAGTTTTTTATGCAAATTTTTTATTTTTCTTTTTTTTTCTAATTATCTGTATCAACCGTCTCATAGCATCTATCTCTTTGGCATTCTTGTGGTTTACTCCTAACTTGCTTAGGGCCGTTTTGGAGCCTGATCTTGAAAGTCACTGAGTGTCTTGCGATACTCACACATTGCGTCCTCAAGTTCCTCGTCTGAGTAAGAGTCATCTGATGGTGCTTTTTTGAAGCCATAGAGAAAAGCATAATATTTTCTAGCTCGATTCCGCACTTCCCTGTAGTGCTTCATAGACCTTGTCTCTTTGGCGCCGAATGTTAATTCGATTTTCGAGAAGGCGTTTCTTATTCTTGCCGTGATAAGAAACTTGACACTTTGAGTGGCAGAGTATCTAGGTGTTGTTTCGAATTTTTCAGATGAGAGCCTTGGTGGTGCCTCAAAAAGTTCTGTGAAGAATTTGTCTCTGAAAACAACCATGGGGCACATCTCTTTCTCGCAATATCTCTTCAAGGGTTTCTGTGCACTTATGCACAGATCATGGTTGTGTCGACCTTCAATCTTTGCTGCAAGAATTTGCTGCTCCTCAAGATGAACAGTATTGTCGTAATCAGGAATTTTTCTCATTTTGATCAGCTCGTAGAAATTGGTGCAATACTCTTGCGACCTGGCAGAGAAGCACGTTACATTTTTGTAGTTGTTTAAATCAGCGTACTCTCTAGTCACGTCCCTAGGCTTTGAATCCATGGACATATTACGTCCACGGTAAAAGTGGACGGGGAATTTAGGTGAAAAAATGGTAGTTTCATCACCCGAACTTGAGTAATTCAAGTCGGGTAATTCCTGTCCACGCAAAATTCGGTGACTTTCATTCATCTGGAGGTTTGGAGAGCAATGCTGGAAGGAGGAAGATTTCTTTGATTCCTTAGTGTTTCTTTTTATGGAAAATCAAAGGAGAAGAATATTAGTTGGTGAACGCAAATTTAGATCACAAATTTGACGAACTTAGCATTTCGCAAGTGCTGCACAAATGGCTGCGAAATAAAAGTGCCTGTATGTGAGCCACTAAGTACTGAATTCTTGTATTCTCAAATAGCTTGTCTGAAGCACAATAAGTGGGACTTTCAAGCTAGAGTTCGATGCCCAGTTTGTGTCTTTATCATTGTTAAAAACAGGTTGATTTTGAAGCATATCGAATGCATGGCATTATTTTCAAGACTCAAGGTGTTTTGAAATCTGAAAAGAAAAGTCAATTTTTGAAGAGTACTAACATTTCATTAGAAATTGACTTGGTTTTAAACCTGGTCACAGCGTATAAGCCATACAAAACTGTAGACTAAGGAAAGCAATGTATGATAGAAAGGTCAGTAAGATCAACTTTGTTTCAATCAATCTCGATTACATTCAATATTTTCACCAATTATTGAAATATGTAGGATAAATTTACAGTTAAAAAGCTCATATTCACTTATGGTTTTGACTAAACACTTTGCACCAGTAGGGCATATTTTGTCACGTGAAGGGAACCTAGTATTACAGGCACGTACCATGTCATCAGATGAACTTCAGCATTTCAAGTCATAAAAAATTTGCACGCATTGCTGTAATATATTTTCCCCTTGTTAACATAATGGAAAACATTAGCGCTACTGTTATTCGAAAACCGCGAAAATGTGCGCGCGGATTTGCGTCGTCTATGCTCGGTCTTTTCGCGTGACAATAGACGAGAGTTGGCTGCGACTGCCGACGGTTTTGAAAGGCGATTGACAAAATAAGACGCGCTTCATTTGGCTGGCAAGATCGCTTTCAAAACTCCTGCACTCACTAGTAGAAAATTAATATTCAGATATCTTGTCTAGTATGTAAAAATGCCCTTCTCTAAAAAGATTTTCGATGTTTTAGTGTGTTTCGCTTAGCTCAGCCACCCACGGCCCAGACCGTGTCCAGACCAAAACATGAAACGCATGCAGATCAAGGAAAGAAAAATTCTACTATTGATCCGGCACGTGACGTGCCGCGGTGTCCACCCTCCTACCCGTGAGAAAATACCAGAACAAGTGTACATACACGTATTTTCTTTGTTTTGATCTTACACAACAACCTGCCTTCGCCTTCCCTTCTACAGAAATTTCAGAGAAAATAAGTCGATTTTTTTACTCGTCGGCAAAGTCCACTCTCAAAACAGAAATCTTAGACCATTCTTCTTCAGTAAGATCATTTTTAAAACCGAGGTTAGCGAAGAATGGCATCCTCTTATGAAGTGGGAACGTATGTTTTGATGTAATGTGACTTTCAACTAGAGTCTCTATACTAACATTTAGCCGCTGCTGGTACCCTGATGAGAAATTAGGATGGGTCGCCGTGACTATTCTGTCAAACACCAAGAAGGGTGATTCTTATACATTGGAATTTGTTGCTGAGAACGATGAATCAAAGTCATTTACTGTTGTTACCGATGATCTTAGTGAAGATAATAGCAAGTTGCCTCAGTTACGGAATCCGCCAATTTTGGAGGCTGCTGAGGATTTGACTTCCTTGTCCTATCTCAATGAACCCGCAGTTTTACACGCCATCAAAGTGCGGTACTCCCAGTTGAACATTTACACCTATTCTGGTATAGTGTTGATTGCTACAAACCCTTTTCAAAAAGTGGATCAGCTCTATTCTCAAGATATCATACAGGCGTATGCTGGTAAGAGAAGAGGTGAGTTGGAACCGCACCTTTTCGCCATTGCTGAAGAGGCTTACAGCTGCATGAAAGTTGATGGCAAAAACCAAACAATTATCGTCAGTGGTGAGTCCGGTGCTGGAAAGACGGTTAGTGCCAAGTACATCATGAGATACTTTGCCTCTGTTGAAGAAGAATCTGAATTGGAAAATAAGGTCGGCACAGAGCACAAGTCTGACATGTCTGATGTTGAGAAGCAAATCCTTGCCACAAACCCTATCACCGAGGCTTTTGGTAACGCAAAAACGACAAGAAACGACAACTCATCCAGATTCGGAAAGTACTTGGAGATTTTATTCGACAAAAATACTTCCATCATTGGTGCTCGTGTGAGAACCTACCTCTTGGAACGTTCCAGACTCGTTTTTCAACCTTTAGCTGAAAGAAACTACCACATTTTCTACCAGATGTTGGCAGGCATGAATGACGACGAAAAGGCTTCCTTAGGTTTAACTTCTGCCGAAGATTTCAATTACACAAACCAAGGAAATGCAAACGACATAGCCGGTGTCGATGATGGTAAGGACTTCTCCCTTACGAACGAGTCTTTATCTTTGATTGGAATTGACGAATCAAAACAAGCTGACATTTATCGGATCTTGGCTGCTTTGTTACATATTGGTAACATTGACATAACCGCTACCAGGAATGATGCTCATTTGTCTTCAGATGAGCCAAATTTGGTGAAGGCTTGTCAATTGTTGGGGATTGATGCTTTCAATTTCAGTAAATGGTGTGTGAAGAAACAAATCACAACCAGATCCGAGAAAATTGTTAGTAATTTGAATCATAAGCAAGCTCTAGTTGCAAGGGATTCTTTCGCCAAATACATTTACTCAGCTCTATTCGATTGGCTTGTGGACTACATCAACGCTGATCTTTGTCCGCCTGAGGTGGCAGAGAACATCAATTCTTTCATTGGAGTTTTGGATATTTATGGGTTTGAACATTTTGAGAAGAATTCTTTCGAGCAATTCTGTATCAATTATGCAAATGAAAAGTTGCAACAACAGTTCAACCAGCATGTCTTCAAGTTAGAGCAAGAAGAATATATAAAGGAAGAAATTGAATGGTCGTTCATCGATTTCGCCGACAACCAGCCCTGCATCAATTTAATTGAGAACAGGCTAGGCATATTGTCTCTCTTGGACGAAGAGTCTAGATTGCCTGCCGGAAACGATGAATCGTGGGTTGAAAAAATGTATCAAAACCTTGATAAACCGCCTACCAACAAATACTTTAAGAAGCCCAGATTCGGTCAAACGAAGTTCGTCGTTAGCCATTATGCTCTTGATGTTACTTACGATATTGATGGATTTATCGAAAAGAACAGAGACACAGTTGGGGAAGGGCACTTGGATGTTTTGAAGAACACTGAAAATGAAATGTTGCAGAATATCTTGTCTGTCATTGATAAGAATTCTGCCTCAGTCGAAGCAACAAATGCTAATGCTTCGGGCAGGAAGTCTATTGCTTCGAAGAAGCCCACATTGGGCTCTTTGTTCAAAAATTCTTTGATTGATCTTATGAACACCATCAACTCAACCAACGCCCATTACATCAGATGCATCAAACCAAATGAGGAGAAGAAGGCATGGGAGTTTGATTCTTTGATGGTGTTATCTCAATTGAGAGCATGCGGTGTCTTGGAAACAATTCGAATTTCCTGCGCTGGTTTTCCTTCCAGGTGGACATACGTGGAATTTGCTGACAGATACCATATATTGGTTCCTTCGAATGAGTGGATCAAAGTGATGAGTGGGAATACCACTCAAGAATCAGTTGCAGGTCTCTGTGACAAAATTCTCAGTAAGTTTATGACTGATCGGCAAAAGTATCAATTGGGTAATACCAAGATATTCTTTAAAGCAGGAATGTTGGCTTACTTTGAAAAGTTGAGGTCTGATAAGCTACACAAATCTGCTGTTATGATCCAAAAGAACATGCGCAGGGTTTATTACCGCAAAAAATACTTAGAGATTCGTGAATCCGTCATCCTGTTTGATTCTTTGTCTCGTGGATTTATTACAAGAAATAGAATTCAGAAAGACAGAGAAGAGAAGGCCGCCATCAGTGTGCAGACTGCTGTCAGAGGTTTCCTTGCAAGAAAGCAATTCAAAGCCACGCAGGATTCTATTCTTACATTGCAAAGAGCTATTCGTGGCTTTCAAACCAGAAAGAGTTTCAGGGAAGTCCGCATTGAAAGATCTGCTGTGGTTTTGCAAAGTTCTTACAGAGGCTTGTTGACAAGAAGAGAGTTTGGTGCACAAAAGAAATCTGCTATCACCATTCAATCGATGATAAGAAAGAAACTTGCAAGACGTGAGTTCGAGCAATTGAAGGTTGATGCCAAATCTGTCAACCATCTAAAGGAGGTATCATACAAGTTAGAGAACAAAGTCATCGAACTCACACAGTCACTTACGGGCAAAATTCAGGATAACAAGAAGTTGGTGGATGAGATTCTGAATCTCAAAGAATTGTTGCTCCAATCCAATAATGCAACTGAAGCATTGAAATTGAGAGAAGCCGATTTCAATTCCAAGTTAGACTTAAACAGTGAAGAGCACCGGAAGGAAATCGAGACATTAAATAAGGAGTTGAGCATCATACAGCAAGAGTATCAATCAGCAGAAGCTAAGATTGAGCAATTGACCAAAGAGCAAGTCGAATTAAGACAAGAAGTGCAACAAAATATCGAAGCTTTGACAGAAGCCAAAGAAGCCCTTGTGAAACGTGACACAATCGAGGTTGACTTGAAAGCCCATATTGAGCAACTCAAGAACGAAATTACTGCACTTCAAACTCAGCAAGCTTTGGTGGCTACTGCTAAGACGAGAAATGCTAGTAATAAGCGCCACAGCAGTGCCTTCGGTTACAATGGGAATTCATCGCTTGAGCAGCCTCAAAGACCTGTGTCTGTTATTGCAGTGTCTAATGATGATTTTGTTGATGTCGATGATATCAACGATGCTTTATTCAGACTTTTGAGAGATTCTAGGAATCTTCATAGAGAGATTGTTGAAGGTTTATTGAAGGGATTGAAAATTCCGCCTTCGGGTGTCGCAGCAGATTTAACCAGAAAAGAGGTCTTGTTTCCTGCCAGGATTATTATCATCATATTGTCTGATATGTGGAGACTCGGACTTACCAAAGAAAGTGAAGAGTTCTTGGGTGAAGTTTTAGCTGCCATTCAATTCATCGTCTCCAATCTTAAGGATGATGAAGTCGTTCCGAACGGTGCGTTCTGGTTGTCAAATACCCATGAGTTGTACTCTTTCGTCTCTTACGCCCAGCAAACTATCATAGCCAATGACACCTTGTCTCGTGACATGAGTGAGGAAGAATTCGATGAATATTTGAAGCTAGTTGCTGTTGTTAAAGAGGATTTTGAATCTCTCTCTTATAATATCTACAACATGTGGATGAAAAAGATGGAGAAGGATTTGGAGAAAAAGGCAGTTTCTGCTGTTGTGATCTCTCAGTCGCTTCCGGGGTTCATGGCTCCAGACAGCTCTCCATTTTTGGCTAAGGTATTTTCTCCAGGCGTGCAGTATAAAATGGATGATATATTGTCATTTTTTAACTCTGTCTATTGGTCTATGAAGTCATATTTCATTGAAAATGAAGTGATGAGTGAGGTGATTTGTGAATTGTTGAGGTTTGTGGACGCTATCTGTTTTAACGATTTAGTCATGAGGCGGAACTTTTTGTCTTGGAAGAGAGGTTTGCAGGTGAACTACAATGTAACAAGACTTGAAGAATGGTGCAAAGGACATGAAATTGAAGATGGATCTGCTTACTTGAGTCACTTGCTTCAAGCTGCCAAATTGTTGCAATTGAGAAAGAATACCACTGAAGATATTGACATCATTTATGAAATTTGCTTTTCATTGAAACCAATTCAGATTCAAAAGTTGATCTCTCAATACTATGTGGCAGAATATGAAACACCTATCGCCCCTGACGTCCTTCAAGTGGTCGCGGATAAGGTGAAGAGCACAGACGGATCCAATGACGAATTGTTCGAAGTGGTTTCAACCGATGGACATTTCAACGATCCTTTCAGAAATGTCAACTTGAGGCCGTTTTCTCGCGTCGAGGCTTACGTGCCTGCATGGTTAAGTTTACCTGTGATAAGGCGAATTGTGGAGCTTGTGGCGAAAAATGCATCTGCCCTGGAGAATTCGCTGGTTGGTGCTGATGCATGAGCTAGCAGTGTACAAGGAGAACCCCGGTGTTTTGTGTATATGTATTAAGTTGAAAAAAATGTTTTTATTAGAGAACTGTTTCACTTTTTGAGCTTCTCCATTTCCTCTTCCGTTTTAGTTTTCAATTGTAGGGCGTGAAGGCCTTTGCTCTGAAACTCATCATCCAAAAGTTGATAGATGAGTCTATGCCTCGTGGGCAGGGTTTTGCCCGCAAACTTGTTGCTGACTATTTCCAATCTGAAATGAGATTCTAATACATTAGATGCCAGGAGCATAGCTTTATGATGGCTGTGCTTATGGGAATCGTTTGAAACTTTCAAGAAGGATGGGTTCAATGAAGCAGTAATTTTTTCTATTATCAGTGTCTCAATTGGCCCTGGCGTCTCTGATGACTTGATAATTTGTGGAACATTTGCTAGCATTCTTTTAAATTGGTATTGCAAGGTCGTTCGGGGAAATTTGGGTAGCATTTAAATGCGTGAGTATGTATTTCAGACGAATGTTTCGTGGTGCGGAGGAGCGGAACTTGAAATCGTGAGTACTATATGTTGAACGTGAGAGACCAGTACATCCTAAGATGTACTGCACGTTCATGTGAGTGCATATAAGCGGGTAGATAAAACAGTGAATAGCTGGTAATATGCAGAAATAGTCGAATGGAAAAGGGGGTTGGTGGCAATAGAAAAGGAATAACAAAGGAAGAGATAAAGTTACTCTTATGAGAGATTGCGGAATAGGCTCGGTCTGAGAACAGTGTGTTCAGGGAATTTTTAGTATAGCATAGATACGGATAAAAATAGAAATGACTGAGATGAATACCGAAGTGACACAACCCAGTAAGGACCAATGGCATAACTCCCCTCCCCATTTATGCGATGGTAGATTATAAATCGCAACACTATAGGCTTGAGCGAGGAAAGCGGGTTGCATCCATACTAGGTAAATATCTTGTATATTAATTGTCTGTGCTAATTTGCCCCGTGCTTGAGATCTGATACAGCAACTCCCAAAGAGACAACTTTCGTATTATTTTATCTTCTTCGGAAGCAGCAGTTTCACCTACTTCTTATATTTTGTCCTCTTTGGCCACGCTTCTCCAATTTTGCCTGTCTCTTACTTTTACCTTGCTCTGTAGGTTCAGAATGCTGATCTTGCACAGTTGGTGGGTTTTTCTTTAAGAAAGACTTGGCTAACGAACAGACCTTATAAATCACAAACCCAGGAATGATAGTGTAGAGAAACCACACTTTGTTTGATCCAAACACTAGCATCAACAAATCACAGATCCAAGTGATGTAAATACAATCAAACATGTATTCGAAAAGACCTGGGCCTTTTATGTCTTCACCACTTTTAAAAAGCTTACCCTGACCGCTGTATTCGTCTTTGGCGTAAATAGGGCGACCGCTTGTTTCTAAGACATATTGGCATGCGAACGCTGGAAGTGAAAACAAGAAGAACTTCCACTTGCTGGAAGGCCTCTTAAAAACAAAAAGCCCAAGCAATACAAGACTGTTTACCACTAGAGAAATGATGTGTAATTCTCTTAAGGTTTTCGTATTTGCGGATGCAATTTTTTTGCTGCTCAGTGATGCCATCTTCGTGTTACTTAGTCAAGTATTGCTTCCAAGCTAAGTATAGAACTTTGTTCGCAGTGAAGAATAATGCTTAATTATGTGTACTCCTGGCGATGATTAAATGCGATTCTTTGTCAAGACTTCAACAAGCTTTAGATGACAGACAAAATCGGATATGTGTTTACTGATAAAACAGAATTCATCATAATTTGATTACCAAATAAAAACTTCGACTTCAAATTTTTCAAAGCCTTACTAGTTATTGACTTTTTTTGTCAGGCTCGGTGTTTGGAACCTGAATGTGACCAACAAGTCGCTTGGCCTGCACCTTAAAAATTTCATTATAGAAATGGGAGGCCTGTGGAGGTATTATTTGATTGCTTAATGTAGTATTAATCTTTTGATCTAGCACTTCAACTGCAGTCTTTGTATATCTGGAAACGTCATATCTCAATTTGAGAAACACTACAAGGGCTGCGTAGTTGATCAAATTGTAGAATACATAAGATGGGTCGCTCCTTAGTTTGAACAACATTGATGGAATATCCCAAAGGAGGTTTTGCAACAATGAAATTTCGCTAAAGGAAGCGAAGTATAGGGCTTGTTCGTTGTAGTTCGAAGCAATGAATGTTATTTTTTGACTTATGTCCGCTTTGGTTTGAAGCGATAAAGGCATATAATCTAGGAAATTAGCCTGAAAATATGTTATGGAGTGAAAAAAAGAATAGATTATGAATGATGTGAGTCCTATTGTCCAAGAGTTCAATTTAAAACTTGTCACAAACATAACCAAAGCGAAAGCAAAGTATTGTACGCTTTCATTTTTCATCACTTGAATCTTCCTAAAGCTCCCAGGAGGAAGTTGCTTCAAGACGCATCCATAAGATGCCAACTCCAGAAGAATGGATAATTTAAAGAACTGCTTCTCTTTTGCCTGACTAATGAATCGAAATAGGAGAGAGGCAAAAAAGAAGATGACTGCCATAACATGCCCAATATACCAGTAGAGTTGAGCAGTTTTAGCCAAGGTGAAGATTTTATTCTTGAAATTGCGTTGGGGTGTAATTTTAGGGGGCATTGTGGTACTGGGAGTGTCGACTAGCTGAGCTCGCGTTAAGGAATGCCGCGTTGTGTGCATTGCAAGTTTTCCTTAGCTAATCGTCATAGCATCATGAAACTCGTCTTGCTGAACAGTTGTCATGACAATATACGATTTTGGAAGAGATTCAGTTTCAAGTTATTCGAATTCATTATGGCTAGATTTTCTCAAAAAAAAAAACGAAAACACAGCCCCTTTGCTCGGGATTCTATTTTGTCCTCTTATCAACGCACTTGTATCTAGATTTTTTAGCCTAAATAATGATTTTCTCGCAAATGAATTCGAGTATTGAAATTGTGAAGAAAAAATACCCCGACCAAACAAATCGAAGATTTACATAACTGCAGAGAAACAAAGGATCCCTTAAGCGATTCTCGATGCAGCCAATTGCCTCATTGGGTTGCCACCTGCATGTAATATATTCTGGAGTAGTCGAAGCAGGTTGGATTGCGGTTCTTGAAAGAATGAACACCTCTGTCTTAATTAATCTATCTTAACATGGATTTTTGTTTTTTCCTTATAGGATGTATGTGTTTTATTTAAGACTCTTTTGGGGAATCAATGAAATTAATACTAACTCTAACTAGTCAAGGAGATGAACAAACCCTTACCGGAGGGCGGCCAAGTGGCTTGTTATTGTGGTAGGTGCCACAACCAATCAGTCTTTGGAGTGAAGAGCAGCAACTGGGTCACCCTTTTCTTTATCCCGGTCATCCCCTTTTATTTCAGTAAAAGATTGAAGTGCAACATCTGTGGTGCCTCAGCTGATCTAGATGCCGGTGGTTTGGCCAGGTTGAAAAAGGGAGAGCCGATTGCGATTGGTGGATGATACTTCACGTTACCCACAATTGAGACGCACGATGAGATCTAAGGATACATATTCTGTATACTATCATGTAATGAACAAATATTAAGTGCATTGTATTGCCTTACTTATATTAAAAGTTGGCTCTTGCTCTAACTTCTTCCCCATGCTTATTCGCCTTTTTGATGATACCCTTTTCATCCATGGTCAATATTTGACGGTCATTGATAACACACTGGCCATTAACGACTACATTCTCCACATCTGCCCCAGTAGCGATGTAAACAACCATAGAAACAGGATCTCTCATAGGTTGCGCATAGAGCTTATCAAGTAGGTTGATAGTAATGAAGTCTGCTTTTTTGCCAACTTCAATCGATCCAATCTCATTCTCTTTACCTAAAGCCCTAGCACCAATAATAGTAGCCATCTCAATCACCTTTTTCGCTGGAACTAATAATGGGTCGCCGTGCACTGCTTTAGGAAGAAGCGAAGCCAACTTCATTTCTTGCAAAAGGTCCATCACATTATTACATGGACATCCGTCACAGCCAAGACCCACTGGAATTTCTGCTTTGAGCATTTCATTAACCCTGGCTATTCCGCTTCCGAGTTTTGCATTCGATGTCGGACAATGAGCCACAGAAGCACCTGTATGACTCAATATCTCTATGTCCAGGTCATCTAAGTGAACCATGTGTGCAAGAACTGTACGAGGACCAAGTAAGCCAAGATCTTTGCAATAAGTCATAGGAGAATGCCCTTTCGAAGCAAAGAATTCACGATCGGCCTTCACTTCTGCACAGTGCATAGTCACTCCAATATTCTTCTCTTTGGAAGCTTTTACCATTTTTCTGTACAAATCTTCGGAAACTCCACCCGGCGTTCTTGCACCGAACCAGACCTCAACTCGCCCATCACCCGACCCATCAAACTTTTCGTGGCACCGTAAAGCATTATCGAGAGATCTCTCATCTTCAACAAGGCCGGTATCCATAGTAATGCCGTCTTGGGTTGCATAACGTGGTTGATCCATAACAACTTTTCCAAGGCAACCTCTGATTCCAGATTCAACAACTGCCTTCACAGCTCCTTCGAAACCGTAACGTTCTGCGAATAAGGATTCAACGAAGGTGGTCGTTCCAGACTTCAACATTTCTGAGATTGTTAGCTGAGCAGCTACATAACCATCCTCTTCTGTAAAGCATCCTTGCATTGGCCAAACTCTGTGACATAACCATTCAATAAGGGCTAAATCATCAGCCGCAGACCTTAAAAGAGATTGGGCCAAATGAACATGAAGAGAGATCAATCCGGGCATCAAAATCTGCCCTTTCAAATCATGAACTTCTTCGTCAGGGTACTGAGCGATAATTTCGTGACTGTTACCAATCGCAATGATCTTGTCCTCCTTCACAACTATTGCCCCGTTATCAATAATTTCAAAACTAGCATTCACAGTGATAATATTAGCATTCGAGTACAACATTTCAGCCAATGAGAATCGTTAAGTTTGAGAGTTGATGATTCGAAAAATTTCGGGAATGTGAAGCATTTTATAGTTTTCTCGAACTCCAGATCTTATCTTTTAGCTCGGCTGAAGCGACCAAGCCGCTGAATTCGCACTGAAGCTTGAAGCCGCTCGACGCATTCAGCTAGCTAAAGTGTAATTGAGTAACGACTGATTTCTCTACTCAAGCGAGCTGTCAATTCATAGAAGAGGTCCTGTAGAGTTGCTTGGATCACTTTATCAGGTCTTACGAAATTTACCCAAAGACAGTGAATTGCAGCGCCATTAAGCCTGTCAAAGAATACCAAAGCTTGCGAAAGTGTCCCAAAGTTAGCGAAAGTGTCCCAAAGCCTGCGAAAGTGTCCCAAAGCCTGCGAAAGTGTCCCAAAGCCTGCGAAAGTGTCCCAAAGCCTAATTTGAACATTATCGCGCGTTTCTCTACATGGTAATTAGAAAACGGTCGCTCACCATTTTGGAGGCGATGAATATGTAAGTACAACCGAGTCAGTCTACGAATTTTGCAATAGCATTCTGTTTATTGATCTTCTTTTTACTGCTTAATTTTACTGTGCTCAAAATTTTCAAAACGGACCGAAGATCAGGATGCAAATCTTCCCTGGAGACTATTTGAATAAAAATTCACACAGTATTGAACATTACTCTCATATATTTCAATCTCATATATTTCAATCTCATATATTTCAATCTAAAAGCCAATCAACTTCATGATCCCGTAACCGACCGTTACAATCAACGTATAAGCAATAAGTGAGCTCGGTACACCTCTAGTTATAAATGTGTTAACAGTCAAATAGGGCTTCCCAAACTCATCTGTCATACAAATAGCGGTAACATTGGGAAAGCCTGAGGTGGGTAAGCCCATTGCAGCCGAACAGAGTAAAGCACTAATCATGATAAGAAATCTCGGGTGGGGATCGCTCATTTTCTCACCTATCTCAGACACTAGTGGTATCACAATAAGCGCAGCAACGGTGTGACTCACAAATGTAGCCATAGTCAAGATGAGTAGGCCAAAAGTCAAGGTAACGCCAAACAAAGAGAGTCCCTCGACTTCTTTTTCAATGGTCACAGCGATTGTTGCTAAAAGACCAGAAGACGCTACAGCTTTGCCTAAAGCTGTTCCCCCCATTGCAAGTACAACGATATTCCAAGGGTAATTATTAAAATCTTCAGTGGTCAATAATCCAGGACCAAAAAATAAAATGATGGGTATCAATGCTATAATTCCCATTTCTCCAAAAATTCCCTCCAATTTAGACGCAAAACACCATAAGACTATTGTTACCACAGTCACAGTGACTATGTACCATTGAATACCCGTAAACTTGTCATCCAAAGTTCTTATGGAAACAAGAGTCGTATTTTGTGAATTGCATTTGAACGTGATCAACAAAGATATCCAAATGAGAATTAACGACAAAGCGCAAATAGGAAGCGCAATCACAAACCATTGACCCCAAGATGGCTGCGGATCCATTGCACCAATGGCAATCATATTTTGAGGTGAAGCAATTGGAGACGCCATGCCTCCTATATTAGAAGCAAGGGCAATTCCTAAAATCAAAGGGCTTATAAATGTAGAGTCCTTGGGAAGTGTTCTAAGAAGTGGCTGAATCAATGAAAAGCAAAGAACCGGTGCTGCAACATTGGAAACCCACATTGAAGCAAACAATGCAATTGCCATAACCGTCAACAAAACAACTGACGGATTGGTACCTGCTTTTGATAAAATCCAAGTGGAAGCTAATTTCGCTATATTGTACTTGGTCAAGGAAGCCGCTAAGGTGAAACCTCCGAGTAAAAGTAAGATGACTGAGTTCCACATGCTCGAAAGAATAAACTTTGAAGAGTCTGTCGGAGTCATGGGCGAACCATCGGTGTACTTAAGCACACCAAAGTTCACAATTAATAGGGGCACTAATAAGGATGTAACAAACAACGGAATGGTTTCTGTTGCCCATAATAAGGAAGCACAAACCAATAATGCAAAGCAATGTTTCTGAGACAAGTCTTCAAATGGAGAAATATTCAAAAGCAAAACGGTAAGACCAATTATTAAGGATAACTTCACAATGGTAGGGTTGCGAAACGATATATTGAAGGACGAAAGCCCAGATGACGACTTTTTGTTAGCAGATGTTGAAGGGTTCACATTGGAATTAGCAGCCTGTGATTTTCTCTCCAATCCTATCATATCCCTCCAAACCGTGTTTCTTTCCCAGACAACATGGTCACGAAGATGAATCGAGAGCTCAGACTTTGCAATTTCCAAATCATCCTGATTGCATATTGAAGCGTAGAGCTTTACCAAAGACTCTAGTTTTTCATTTGTCATTTGCATGGTCGAATCTTTGAAGATGTATGTCTCTTTGGGCAACTTTTCAAGATAATCATCTTTAATATGTGAATTGAGGGACTTGTCAAACTTTTTCAACGCCTTCTTGAAACCAGTATGATTGAGCTCAATGAAGCTTTTGAGTTCAGACAAATTGGTGAAGAGGCCTATGATTCTTTTCCTCAAGATCACTCTAGATTCGGAAAGGAGTAAAAGTTGAGGAGGGATCAGGTTTAGCTTCGAGGCCCATGCTGATGAATTAGGCGACTTCAAAGCATTATCAATAGATTTTGTTTTCCAAAGCTTAGCAGGTATATCTCCACTGTCGCCACGGTATTGTTCAGTCTCATCCTCTTCCTCATCCTCTTCCTCTATATCATCTTGTGTAAACTCTGTGTCAGGGTCAGTGTGCACTGGTAAGCCCTCGTCAGAATATTCAGAGCCACTTTTGCTCCGCCTCCTCCCAGTTTCATCAGTCATGGGGTACTTCTTCAAGCCATAACGCTGAAAGCTTGTATTTCCAATCTCTGTGTTTTCAAGTTCCCCCTCGAAGGCATTGATATCTCTAACTAAATCTTCAATATTCAAGAATGTGAATTCCTCTTGTGTTTTGAAAAAATCATCTATTTTCCTGAGCTCCAGATCCAAAGCAGAAAGGAAAACAGACTCTGGGTTACTCGTTCCTGCTGAATTCGTAATTAAATGAGCTCTTTCAAGGTCACCATCTCGTTGTCTCAAGGATTCTCTCTGCAAAGAGTAGATGAGTTTCTTAAGTGTAGTATAAGATATATATTTAGATGACCACTCTGGAACAGCGTTGAACTGAAGGGAGTGGGAGAACTTCATACTTGGAGTGACACTGACTGTCGAATTGCGGTCAAAATGTTTTTCCGTCACACAGATTATTTACGAGCGTCTTGGACGAGGTAGCATTTGCGACCTCACGCCAAATTGAAACAATTGCTAAACTCCAGCACGAGAAACTGTTGGCTTCTCTTTAATAACTATCAAATTTATTTCTATGTAGGATTAATTGGTAACTCGTATTTATCAATAAAAAATTTAGAAGGGATGTGGACGCTTGACTCGGAACCGCATTTTCCGAAAATTTCGATAAAACGAAGTGGGGGTTGAGGGGACTCAATCATTCGCGGTTTTTCGTAATTGGGAACTTTCGGTACATGGATTTTTTAGCACTTATTGATCAGAAGTTTCTTTCACGATCGAGACTAGTTCATACCACAAGGACCACAGACCCCCATAGTGTTCCGATTTCCAAAGCCCTAAGACTTTTTGCAAATCATAAATTCAAGTTCCTATTTGTCTCGGTATTCATTGCTTCTTGTTGGATTATACTTCCGTCTATCCCTCAAAAATCTCAGAACAAAGACAAAATGTTTTCTAAGAGACCTGACAAAAATACGACTGGCTTAATCAATATGAGAAATGATTGTTTTGCCAATTCTAGTATCCAGGCTTATTCATCGTTACCGGGCTTAACTGAATACCTAAACAAGATGTTGGATGCATACCTGAAAACAACTGATGTTGTGAAGAGCACTGGTATAGACTTGAACGAAATTTTGCCAATAGAATCAATATCACAGCTCTTGCACTCAAAGTTTAATAACAAAGACTTAAGCGATGCGAAGAAGAATGTGCTGGACTACTTCAAAATACCTTTGCACATTGCCTTAGCCAAAATAATCAAAAAGTTGCAAGAAACCCAAATGACCACAAGAACTATTTCAGTATGGACTTTTTTGCATGAAATTGAGAGAATCTACAATGCTAAGATTTCGAGATCACAGCATGATGCCCACGAACTCACTCAACTTATAAATGAAACGCTTGAAACAGAAAATTTAGTTTGTTTAAGAATTTTCAAAAGCTTAAAAGAACACTTATTAAAGAAGAACTTTTCTTCTCCCGACATTGAAAATATTGAGTTTCCAGAGTTTCCTTTTGGTGGGTTGGCTTTGAGTCAGATGAAATGTTTGACGTGTTCTTACGTTTCAAGGCCTAATATCACACCATTCTTAATGCTTACTTTGCATCCCCCACAAGAAGTAAGTTCTGATCTTGAAAAATTACTCGATGAGAATGAGTCAGAGACAATTACCGATTATCATTGTTTGAAATGCAGAATTCTAAAAATTGTGGATAATGAGGTTCTTTATCGTGAACAAGGAAAACAGAACGATTCAGATGAAGCAGCTATTGTCTCCAAATTATTTGATTTGAATGAGGACGAGCATCTTTTTATCAATGAAGATTTGTCGCCAGAGCTAGAAAAGTACTTGAAAGATTATAACAAAATTGGTTTAGAGAGTCTGAAGATAACTTCTACTGTGTATCGTCAAACACACATTTTGAAGCCGCCAAAGGTCTTTGGTATTCATTTGTCAAGATCAGCATTTGATGGTGTCACAGTGACAAGAAATCCCTGCAGAGTTAGTTTTAGTGACAAATTGTCGCTTTCGATTGATGAGAGTTATCTTGACGACTTGCAAAAATTTCAACAAGCTCACGATGAACCAATCGCTGAGAAGCATAGCACTCGTTTGTTGACTACAGATGTCGATGACATGGAAGATGAAAACGTTCAAAGAGAAGATGTTGATGAAAAAGGTGAGGATGGAGATGATACTGAGAATAGTTCGGATGCAGAAGGAGACGAAGATGTACTGGATATTGATAACACAGACTCAGACTCCCTCTCGTCTGTTGACAGTTCTCCTTCTATGATCACGGCATCTAAAGCAGACACGCTTAATAGTGCTCCAATCTCTGAAGATCAGACTAAGAGTTTAATGAAGCATTTCAGCAAGTTCAAATTCAATGAGAATAATGTTTACAAGTACCGCTTGAAGGCCGTTATCAAGCACCAAGGTTCTCATACTCAAGGACATTATGAATGTTATAAAAGAAAGCCCTTGTTCGTTAGGGACACAGATGGTAACTATATCAAGTTATCTCCAGAGATAGATGAAGAGCTTTTGTCGAAGGTGGATGGTCTGTGTGATGACACCGCGAAAAGTGATTCTAAATCCCGAACATCTTCAACTTCTACTGCAAATCTGCAAGATACAATAGAGGGTGATCGTGGAAAAATTAGAGAGAAATTTTCTATGATGATGGGCCGAAGGCCCTCCATTTTTCAAGCGGACCCGACAGAGGCAAATTTGCAAGAAATCATAGACTCTGGTCTTGCGACACCAGCTGAAGTGTTTGTTGAAGGTGGTGACTATTTTCAAGCACCGAGCGCTCAAGACTTACAGAAACTGTTTGATAAATTTGCAAAAAGCAATTCGCAGTCTAAGAGCTCCAAGATCAAGATGAAAAAAATACCATCCATTATTAAGTTTCCATACTGGAGAATTGGAGATGCGCAAGTATCTGAGGTATCGAAATCAGCTGTCATGTTCGAAACCTCCAGCGCCTACATGCTTTATTTCGAAAGATTTGATCGCAAACAAATCACGAAGTAATTAGTCGCGCGAGAAAATCACGTGTGATGCTTATTTTCTCAATCATATAAGTCGATAACTAGTTAATAAATGTTCCCAAGCTCAGATTCATCTCAGCGAGCTGCTGATAGTAACAACTCTCTCGGGGTTCCGCAAAGAAAACCTGGACGCAATAAAGTTTCTCTTGCCCCGGGTCATTCTGCTCTAGACTGGGCAGCCTTAACTACGAAAACCCCTGCACATGTTTTGAGAGGAGTACAAGCAACTAAGCCACCTGCCCAATTTGTGCAGATACTTCCATCAGAACTCCAAAAGCATAAGACCCGAGATAATTGCTGGACATGCATACACGGAAAAGTTTATAATATAACTCCTTACGTTGATTTTCATCCCGGTGGAATCGAAGAAATTATGAAATGCGCCGGACGGGATGGCACGGCACTCTTCAATAAATATCATAGTTGGGTCAATCCAGAACGGTTGCTAAATAAATGTATGATTGGCGTTCTTAAGAAATGAACGAATCCGAATCAAGCTCTCCCTATTAACACCCGGTCCATTTTCCAGTCGTGGTCTTCTGTGGGTATCGAATCTACCAATTGCTCGCGAAGCCCAATTCCTATTAAGTAAGGCGATGATCCGTAATTTTTAAAATGCAAGCTCAAAAATTTGTCGTAGAATCCCGCTCCGTGACCGAGTCTATCGCCAGAGTCCGTAAATGCGACGCCTGGGATGATCATCACGTCGAGCTTGCCTTCATCAAATAAGTTTTTTCCCCCTGAAGGCTGTCTCAATTTATATTTACCTTCGGGTTTCAAATTTGCTATTTCTTGCATAGACGACACCTTCAAAAATTCCATTTTAGATTCTCCCTTTTCTGTGAAAAAACACCTGGGGAGATAAACCTTTTTTCCATTGATCATACAATACTCTATAATTCTTGATGTATCGACCTCTACATTTGGCATACTCATGAATAAACCAATCGACTTTGCATGTTTGAAGTGTTCGTCCCTGATTAATTCGGTCAAAACCGAATTCGATTGTATATCCACAGTACCTCCCTTCAATGATAGCAAATTTGCCTTTATTAATTTGCGCAAACTGTTTTTTAGTAGCTTCATTAAGTGGATTGAGTAGGTTTCTCGCTGTTCTTATGAAATAGAACGAGTTTTTGTTGGATCCAACGCACATTTCATACTTACGCGCGACTGTGTTCAAGTGGAGTCATGTAATACCAAATATTATGGTGAACGATATAACCCACAATGCTAAGCTCCAAAGAAGCAGCTTGGTTCAAATGAAACACCCTTTCACTTGTTTTTGAGAGTCCCTATCGAGCCTTCCAGAGTACACTTCCTTATCGGCCAGTAACACCTCGAATATTATTGGCAAGTAAAATTGATCTTGGCTATATGACAACTCGGGAAACGGCAATGAGATGGCAAAACCACCGGAGACAATGGTGATTAAATGGAAAGAGATGATTTCTATGGTATTGAGAGTCCAACGAATGGATAATCAATTACAAAGGTAACTGATTGATCCCGTGTTTAACATCAACTGAGATATCAAACTTGTAGAATAGAGAAGTACTCCAATAGGCAAATTTTCTTACTCTAGTATTGCTCCGAATGATGAAGTCAATTCCATGTCACTGTTCAATTGAACAGTAAAGGTTTTCGGGGCAACACAATCTCGCTCAGAGTGCTCATGCATTTTACGGACCAATACTTTAATCTCGAACCCGTTGGACCAATAAAAGCTATACCCTTTACTCAAAGTAATAGATGAGCAAGAGACTCAAAGTTCCTAAATGGAAATCCTCGAGTCCATAGATATTTATACTAAAGGCTTGGATGTGTCAATTTAATTAACGCTTCTCAACTTAAACCACACAGTTAGACCTGTAAAGAAAATGTTGCACCTTAGTGTCTAAGAAGCTATAGTCATATAGTCAAGACATCAACTTCTTCAGATGTCTTTTTAATCTTTAAATTATTCTTCAATACTGAATCTTCATAAAAAATAATTCGTGACTGGTCCTACCTCCACTCATTACTTCTACAGACATTTTTTTATCTCCCAGTTCCTAAACAAACAACTTTTTTTATGGTTCAATTTTGATCGCTTTGTTGTACCTATGACCATTTGACAATATAGCAAATTTTAGTAGAGTATTTAGGAAGTCAGTTGCATTTTCATTTTATAGTAGATCTGACTGTATACTTCACACCCCCGTCCTGCTCGCCAAGGTTTCTTAACACGATGGGACAATCCCACTTCTAAGGTTTCATGACATCTTCACTATCAAGAGGCTTGTATGGGCCTCATTACTGGATACGTTCAGACCACTATTATTTGCAAGTAGTTTCCTGCCTTTCCGCAATATCTCACTTTCATCTGCTACATTAGTTATTAGCCATTAGTATTTCATCACCACCCCCATTGTCCAGTCTTCTTTCTTTTCTATTTTTGTCTTCTTTTTTTTTCTTCTTCTTTAGCAATAAAGTTAGTCAGCCATCACTGCAATCAGTTAGAAAGCCTGTCAGTCAGTCATCTTTGTCAATCATTATCGTCGGTATCAATAGTAGTTGAGCAAATCTTAGTCATAGTCATCCCTTTCTCTTGTCACTCCATGATACTCATAAATGTGAATCACGAAGCGGAGAGTCACTTGGGTAAAGGTAAGTTGCAACAGTTCGCGCGCTCGGCTCATTATTTTGTAGAGCGCAGTGAGACAATCCATTTTTTGCAGCAATACCTCATGGGCCCGCAAATGGAGACACTTGTCAAAGAAACCCTTCTGGTTTTCAAGACCTATACAACCAATCATATATTTTAATTGTCTAGGGGTCAATGGCGAAGAGTGTAGTACTTGTATCCATACTTTATGGAACTGGTCCATGTATTTCTGCTTCATGGCACAGGTATCAGTGTGGCCTTGGATCACATATTTAAGACTCGCAGAGAAACCATTCTTGATCTTCTGAATAATATTTCTAGCACTGTGGTCCATCTTCTCCATTGTGTCCAAGTCCTCCATCATTGCGCAGAGTCTGTGCTTGTAGTCATCATGATTATCGCGGTCTGCAGTCTGTATCCATTTCAAGGCATATCTTCACAAACTCTTTGCCAGTGGACTGGACGTTCTCAAGAAGACACTTGAGGTAGTCCTCAAACCTGTCATGTACATTGAACTGAGCCAAGATCTTTTTCTTGCATTGGATCATTAAGGTATCTTGTGCTCTCATCACGGTTTGTAGGTGCGAAAGCTGACTGGTACAGGGTTCCAGTACAAGCAGGGACAGATCTTGGGCCACGTCATTCTGGAAAACTCCAACAAAGTCAGGAGCCAGTCTGAAGGTACCTGTAGATTTATCACTGTTATCAATCTACTCTAATCTCATGGACTCTTGTTTGTGCACACTCACCACAAGTTTCAAGTAAGCCAAGTACTCGTTGAGTTTGTTCTCGCCTTCACTTCTGCAGAGAATCTTCACTTCGACAACAATGCTTTGCAACTCGAGGGTATTTCTTTTAAGTTGTGGAACCAAAATGACTTCCAAGTTAAGCTTAATCCATAAGTGACTCTTTGGCTTCTGGAACCAGTTATCAGCTTGTGTTTCACAGACTTGTTGGACTGGAGCAGCAATAGTAGGAACGATGTTCTTGAAATAGAGAGGAGAGTTTTGGTAGCTTTTTAATGAGTGGTCTTTGCCGTAGCAATCTTATGAATCTGATTATTCGTGCCAATGGCCTTTCCCTTGATGGTATTAGTGTTAGCCTATTATCCAACTTCCTAGGTGCAACCTTGATCTTTTCCTCGGCATCCTAGATATTGAACTTCGAGAGATCCAATTTCTTAGGCGCCATTCTGAACTTCTCCTCAATATCCTTCACATTGAACTTGGAAAGGTTCAACTTCTTTGGAGCAGGTCTTCCTTTCGACTCTGGCTCCTTCATCATGAGCTTGAAGAGATCCAATTTGTTAGAAGCTGCTCTGATCCTGATCACCATGATCCTCGATCTCAGCCGTGATCACAGCCTCTGCGACAATTTCAGCTTCTGCGACAGTTTCAGGGTCTGTGACAATTTCTGCTTTGTCTGAGACCATTGTAGCTATGGTCTTTTGAGTGATATTCAGCTTAGATAAGGCTGAATTTGAAGCAGCAACTGCTTTTGAAACCTAGGTCTTTGGAATAGGAGCTTATGGAACATAATTTTCCAAGGGATAGTCCATGATGCTTTCCCAAGAATTCTCAACGGGGAGTTGAAAAGTAGGAATATCCCGACTCGGTGTTTTCAAAGTGAAATGATATGAGAGAGCGCATCAAAAACTGTGACTTTGACTTCTGAGGTTGTGATTGGGGATTTGATTAATAGAATCTAGTAACTGGAAATTTGAGTTCTTTAACTTCTTGAGCTCTACTCAAGCTCTGACTTCCTGAACTCTAACTGGAGTTGTAACTTCTGGGACTCTGGTCACTGGATCTTTTTTGAATGTAGCTCTTACCACTTCCGTGACTTCTTTTGACAGACTCTGTGTTATGTCCACCGTCTGAATTTGCCTTTACTGTGGCCTTTGCTGTGGCCTTTGCTGTGGCCTTTGCTGTGGCCTTTGCTGTGGCCTTTGCTGTGGCTGGTCAAGCTTCAAATATGGATGTCCCTACACAATTTCAGCTCTGATTTTTCCAGGCTGAGCCAAATTTTAAGGGCAACTGGGGCACTGAGATTGTAAGCACGGTCATCAGAGGCATACTTTGAAAGCCTTCCCCCTTCAACAGCAGAAACCAGTTCGAGTTCCATCTCAAGTCTAGCGCGGAATTTTGAAACTCCTTACTTTTTGTGGTAATGAGGCCGGGGCCAAATCAACCAACTTTTCAGGACGTATCTCCTCATGAGGAAAGTGGTACGGGTCATTGGCATCCTATCAGGCAGTTATAAGTCCAAAAGTTTATCAGAGAAAGTAGCTTTGGGCTCTGAAACAGTTAATGCTTCCTGATCCGTAGTATGGTATCTTGGAACATACCGAGAAGGATCAGGCTGAGGTCTCCTCTGCTGGGATTGACTGGTTGTACCCGCTTTGAAATTTTGAGGGATAGTAGTAGGAAGACGAGGTGATACTTTAACAGGGTCTCTGGATGCAGACTCCCCGTTAGTATGTCTAGTAGACTCTCTAAAGTACCCTCTATCCATGGACTCCCTATTAGTGCACTTGGTGCTAGTGGGAGTAACAGTGGACTGTCAGAGAGTTTGCTCGGGAAGAAGGAACTCAGTGATGGTGGCAGACTTGGAAGCAGAACAATAGGAAACCATCCATGTTGTTTCTTGGAACCTATGAGGAAACTTGTTCATATGTGTTGCCAGGTAATGCTGGTTGCAACCGTTTGTGGTTGCGAAAGCTGGTTGGTTCTGCCTCATGGCAAAACGATGAATCTGCATCGGAAAAAAGATGAATTGAGACTCCTCTCACGAATCTTAATTTAAGGGATGAAAAAAAGGTAGGTATAAGAATTTGGTTTACATACACATGTGAGAAGAGGTACAGAACTCAGCATCCTCCCTGTTTTACGACCCAGGTACTTGGGCTAAAGTGCAACATGACAGGCTACCTTTTAATATTACTCTATGGTAATATATTATATATTACTACATTTTTTGTCACGGCTATTATTTTTGATTTATATAAAGATGGATTCTTATTTTAATAATGGCCTACCTCAATTTCTCAACTTATACAACAGATTCTGAAAGTCGACATTTAGGGGGGTTCTTCAATTCAGATCACCTCCTTTCTCCTAGAAATGTCGGTCTTCAATTCAGATCGCTAAGTAAACTCAGATTTAATTGACTAACATTTCAAATGAGAGGTTCAGATGCTTCTTCAATTAGCCTTATGTCCACTTTGCACGCACATCTTAGAATTGCTTTACCAAAAGAAGTATTTCCGATCGCGAGTTTGAGTATTACTCTCGAGAAATCATCTGCCCAGCCAACAATTCCCATGATAACACATATATTGGTTTTGGCCTTTCTCATAAAAAAAATCCTTCTCCCTTTTCAAACTTTGGCTATTCGATCTACTACTTTTGGACTACACTCAATGCAGTGTAATGCCATGTGATGAAATGTGAAGGTACCACTTTGGCTGCGATGTAACTTGAGTCGCTTGTAGATTTTTGATTTGTGATCTCTGAACCTAAATTAGAAGAAAACGATCATTTTTTCAAATTTGTAAGTAAAATAAACACAAGCTTAATTTCCCATTGACTTCTATTTGGTAAATTCAATTCACATATTATCACACCTTCGCCTCCCTTCATTTTGTGTCACGAACCAGTATACCTCATTAATTTAACAATCTCAGCACTTTTATGACCAGAATTTGTGTCAACGAGTACCTAGCGTGTACGGATGCAAGGTACTTCGTGGATATGTTGTATGCAGACAATTAAGACACGTACGTGTCCGAGAGGAATGGGAACTGCAGACTATTACTGAACAATAGGGCTGTGCGGAACCAGGACAATGGTACCGTACAGGACTTTGACGACCAGAAGAGTATAAGGAGAGGCAGTGGCCCAGAGCTAGAGAAATTGGTCTAGTAAGGCTCAACTTACGTATCCCTGTATATTGTATATACTAAAATCCAAGTTGAAAATTTGTATAATAATCCATAAGATGATTTTGAATATTCTCTAAGCAGTGTTTCGTATAATCATTATTCATGGAACTTGTTACTTAAGTATGAAGAGGAATTACGTCTTTCGACACATTAATAAAGGTAATGAGCAGAATTTAAGACTTTTAATTTTTTATAAATTGTAGAAAAGAATATAGACCTTAATTTGAAGTCTGTAAGTATAAGCTTGAAGGGTCATACAAATAATTAGTGGTGTTTTGTGGTCTGAAAATCCTCGAAACGGAAGCCATAGTCATATTTCCTGTCTACTTTTACTCATTTAATTGGACTAGTCTGAATCAAAAGTGTAGTCATTTGAATTGAGTCATTATTTCTCTAGTTCTAGTTACCTAATAAGTCTTCTTTTGGGCAAGAAGGTAAGGTCACGTGACTTTTAACATGTATCCTCAATTTTCTACATTCTCCACATCTACATTCTCCACAAGTACTTCATATCTTCTAATATTTTTTATCGTTTCCATATCTAGTAACAGAAGCTTATCATAAATACCTCCTTATTTTCAAATTTTGTAACCCTTCTCTGCATTCTCACTTGCTAGAAATTGGGATCTCTCGCACTATGTAATTACACGATAAACAGAAGCAGCTCAGAACATATTGAAAGCAGTATTTTGCAATGCCTACAGATCTTGATTCATCGGATGTTAAAAATTTCTTCGTACAATTAAAGTTTGTGACTGTGACAATATTCTCAAGGTGTATTTATGTAGTCCCTAAAATAACCATACAAGACTTGCCATAAGATTTTTTTCTTCCCAGCATTTGCAATCCTCAATACATAATTTATCGTTTTGTTTCATTATTCTGTTAGTTCCAATTTACTTACCAATAATAGAATCAAAAATTTTTTTGTGATTTTTGTCAGCAGACTTTTGTAGGTTAAAAGTTACATTCAAGTATTATGAAAACTGCGCATTTTTTTGGGTTATGAAAAACTTCAAACTAAGCTGAAAAATCGAAAAAACCATTTTTCAAAAATACCAATAATGTATCAATAGTATTGAATATACACTTTTTCTATGAAGCTTTTGAGATTCACACTTGAGTCTTAGGGTAGATTTTATCAAATATTCTCATCGTCAACTACTCTTGGATGTGATACCCTAATAAATGTACGAAAACAAAGTTGCTAATACAAATACAATCATCAAATACAGTGAATTGATTGTTCGAAAATTGTAGAAATATGGAAAATTGTTTTAATAATGTAAGGCATTTCAAAGAAATTTTACTTGAGGATATATTTTAGAATAATTATTGTCTTTGATACACTAAGAATACTCTGATAGTTCTTTACATACTTTTGAAATTACTAAAAGACGACTTTAATGGGGTGTGTAATAACTTGGTCTTCATTACTTCTAATCATTTGATTCTTAGTTATTAAATTTCACGGCCATTAGTCTTTAAGCTGTTTTTTTAGTCATTATTTCTTGCGATTGATAATGTGTATTTTGTCCAATCTCTTAAAACTCTGTAGTTGCACAATTCCTTTAAGTAGTTTCAAGTTATTCGATGCTAATCCATTTTTTGTCACAGCCCTGCTGCTCTACTAGTCTAATTCTACAATTACTTCTTTTCATCTTTTAAAAAATTTCTAAGCAGCTATTAGCAAGTATAAGCGCGATTTTTTTTGTCTGGTTCAACTTCAACTGCTTTGTCATGATTATGACCCTTCGCCAATATAGCAGTTTCCAGTAAAATTTTTAGGGAGGCGGTTGCTCCTTTTAATTCATACTAGATCTGATTTTATTTTTCACAATCCTAAGATTCCAGAGGCTTGTATAGGGTTCATTATCGGATACGTTCACACCACTATCAATTGCAATTGCAATTAACCCCCCCCCCCCCTCGCCTTTCCGCATTATCTCACTTTCATCTGCTATACTAGTTAGTGGCAAAAACTGCTTCATCATATCCTCCATTGTTCCAGTCTCTTCCTTTTTCTAGTTTTTTTTTGTTTTTTTTGTTCTTCTTGTACAAATAAGACAGTCAGTCTTCATTGCATTCATTCGGTCAGTAAGTCGTCTTTGTCAGTCTTCACTCAGTAGTCATTGAGAAGGTCATAGTCCTAATAATTTTTGTCTCCTTACTCCACGAGAGTCGTAGATATGTCTCACGAATATCAGACCTACCCCGCCAAAAGTGAGCTGCAACAGCTGGCGCGCTTTGCTCACCACCTTATAGAGCGCCCTGATCCGGTCCCATTTTCAATACTAGCGCAGCCGATAATTTTCTGCAAAATTGCGAGGGTGAGGGGCTTCTTGCCTAGCCCACCAAAAGCCAGTGGAACTTGTTCATGCACAGTTCCCTTTGTTCACAAGCCTCTGTGTGGCCGCGAATTACATTCGCCAAACTTACTGTGAAGACAGCTTTAATCTTTTCAAGACTGCTTTTAGCACTTCCGTCCATTTCCTCCATTGCTTCCAAGTCCTCCATTATTGCGCAAAGTCTGAGCTCGTAGTCATCAATGTTTGCGTCACTGTTGCCAATGTTGGCCATATCAGTGCACACTTTCACCAAGACTTCCCCGGTAGCCTGGAGATTTTCAGTAATTAATTGGACGTAAGTTTCGATTCGATCATGGATATCAAACTGTTCCAAGAATTTCTTTTTGCACTGATTCATGAAGGCATCCTGTGCTCGTACTAATAATTGCAAGTGCGAAAGCTGCTTAGTGCATGGTCCCAGCACAAGCAGAGGCAAGTCTTGAGCCATGTCCAGCATTGAAACGCCAATGAAAGTGGGAGCTGAGCCAAAATTGGCATTGCTCATTATAAAACTTTTAGTCTCTTAGAATCTTATATTGAGTCCTGCTTTTCCACGCTCACCACAAGTCTCAAGTAGCCGTACTCATTGATTTTGTTTTCGCACTCGGTATTGCAGAGAAACTTCAAGTTCATGCTAAGACAGTGTTTGTAGCTCAAAGGTATTTCTGTTAAGGCTAGGCACTAAGATTGCTTCCGTATTAAGCTGGATCCACAATTCACTTTTGGGTTTGTGGAGCCAGCTGTCCAATTGTGACTCAGACGCGATCGCACTAGCAATCTTCTTGATAGTGCGGAGAGGAGAGAATTTTTCAGGTAAGACAATCTTTTGTGAAGTCTTTGTAGGAACAGAAGGTTTTGTGAGAATTTTCACTCCCAATTTGTCGAGATCCAACTTCTTACCAGTAACTTCTGGCACTGGTTTGCCCTTCAATGCGACCTTGAGATCTGAGAACCGACAAGAGCCAATAGTGTTTGCTTTTTCGTCTGGTCAAACAATTTGGTTTTATGGATAAGGAATCCAGGAACACTTTTGAGACGGGGACTTGGACTGTTTTGAGTTCGGGGGTACTGGTTTCAGAGAATCTCACTATAAACGGTGGAGGCACAAATTTTGAAGCCGGTATGGCATGTAAATTAATCCATTGTTTCAATGCATTGTTTGACAGATAAAGATCGACTTGGTTTGAACGCTTGCTGTCAAACTCATTCAGATGTTTGAGCTCCTTGTTGAGTTGGGCGCGAAATTTTGAGAGCTCACATTTATCTTTGAGATAAGCACTTTCCAAGGTATCCAGCTGTGAAGAATCAGATTCAATTGTGTCACATGTCTCCTGATTGGTGTCATTCCAGTTGACCAAGTCCTCGCTTACTTTTTTGCAACCCACTCTTAATGCAAACACTGTGAGCTTGCAAAAAGCGCGAGTCCTGGAGATGCGGCACACTTTCTGGTTTTCAACTGCTTACTCATCCAAATTGCACACCGAAGTCCTTTGAATAGAGCATATATTGTACTTTTTCCAAAGATAAACCCAGCTGAAATTCTTGCTCCATTTCTTAGTTGCTTGAAAGTGGGCTGCGTGCTTGTTCTGTTGCCTCTTGAGATTCTTAGGCATTGGGCCGTTTTCGCACCCAACTCCGGCTGCCTCAGGCATTTCCATTATGAACAAGGCAAGTCCTTTAGGCAGCAACAAGCCCCGGAGTTTTTCCGTGAAGGTCAGCAGTGGCTTTTTTCCCCTCGTTTGGTGGTTCTCCGCTACTAAAAGTGCCAATAACTGGTCTATATGAGCAAGTAGTGGGAATACAATCCAAAAATTCAGGGGATTCATAAATAGAAGTAACATTGGAATCCAATTCAGTGAGATGATTGTAGATCGTTTCATATTTACTGTCTGTAGTCGATCCATGAATGGCCCTAATATTTTGAACTGCCCTCTATGAGGGTCCTTCTTTCCACGCTTTGTTGTAACTAAATTTGGGTGGTTCTGTTTCATACCGTATAAGGCTGGAGTTTCTTATCTGGTCTGAAAAGTCAAAGACAAAGCTTTTTTTGTTTGATAGTGGAGGCGGTGACAAGGGAATAGATGGTACAAGTTTACATAGATCTGCGAAAAAAATTCACAGAAGTCAACTCGGACACAAATAGTAGTACAGAAGGAGAAGGCTTCGTAAATTCGAGTGCCAGAATTCACGCGGGTTTAAAATCTTTGAATCTTAATTTCACTATATATCTTTGGTAATATGCTACTGCACAGCCCTAAAAGGTCGTTATTATGTCACATTTAGTCCTTAATCATATGTTAGATTATCTTAGAGAACTTTTTTGGAAACTTCTTCTATGGTTCACAATAGCTTCTAATAGAATCATTTGAAGTTTAGTATTCATAGCTCTAAATCCATTAATTGATTCTTGAATGAAAACCTATTAGTACTTGAAAATTACATTTGATACCACTGAAACCATAACCAAGTCCTAAAAGATGACCCAGATGATTAGTCATTTTCGGCTTCTGATAATTATATAATAGAACCATTCTACTATCAGTGTTGAAACTGTGAAGTCTGTTTCATATTATAATTTTGCAATACTTCAAAAAATATTCTGAGAACCGGAACTTCACTAACATCTGATTTCTTGAATCAAAATTTAGAAAATTTAACAAAATTAGTTATGCATGTGAATTAACAATTGTACCACCATGGTGATACATTAAAATAAAATTATACTTTATATGCAATACTATGTATTTCGTAATTATAACCACAGGATTTAAACATAAAAACAGCTCATGCTTATGCAGTTACTCGCTCAAAATATAGTTGTTATTCTATAAAAATTCCTCTTTTTAATTTTAATTTATGTTATAACCAAATTTCATAAGTTATTTGTGACTTAGTGCTATAATGACACCAATGTTGAGCTTTTATCCCGTGATATTAATTTTTAAGAATTTCACAAAGCTAACCTCTTTTTAGCTTGAAGTCAAAATAATCAGTAGTATTGCCAATAAACTTCAATAAAGAAACCTAACTAGACATGCAGTTACAAAGTATATCGACGGTGAAACTTATTTTTTTAGAAATACTTAATGAAATCTTTGATTAAATAGCTTGGAAAGGAAAAATTCAGACCAGAATCATTTCAAAGTCTGATCTGATGCAGACAGTTGATGCAGCCATCAACTCTAAACGCATA
The DNA here is from genome assembly GCA_002370915.1 of Metschnikowia lochheadii. Classification (NCBI taxonomy): domain Eukaryota; kingdom Fungi; phylum Ascomycota; class Pichiomycetes; order Serinales; family Metschnikowiaceae; genus Metschnikowia; species Metschnikowia lochheadii. Next base: position 89,381 of record NLAW01001734.1, on the reverse strand, counting down.
TATAGATGCTGAAATATGAGTTGCATGTGATTCAATTTCCACGAACATAGGAGTAACAATTGAGAAGACCTAATAAATAGACAAAATCAATCCTTCTGCTTAACATCTCGCTGAGTGAATAAATCCTGAAGTACTCTGTTTCATAATTAAGGCCTGCCTACATACACTCTATTGCCCAAAAAGATTAGGCCCTTTTTCAATAGACGCCAGACCTCCTTTTAAGCTAGACAACAACTATATAAAAGTTAATTAATAAATGGTTTGTTTCTTAAATTAGAAAATAAAACAAATATTTTTGAATAGAAACGCTGTAAGCATGAGAAAATTAAACTTAGTCATATATAATTAAGTGCAATGACTTAGAGGTTGTCGATGAGTGCGAGGATTGGATTTCCCATAGAATCCGTCGCGAGCTCAGGTAATCAGATGTTATTTACCGTTTTTGCAGGGAAGACGAAATCAATCTGCTTTAAAGCAGACCCATACTCTACTCTCAGTTCCGTAGCACTTTGTGAGTTTTCATCAGCACACGATTTTTCACACTCGGTCATAAGAGCCTTTTTGTAGAGCCCTATCAAAACGCTCTATTCAACTCACAGTGTTCAGTTATCTTAGACTCCGCAATCAATGCGAGCCTCTTTTCTCTTTAAAAGTTTCTTTACTTCTCTTGCCCATATAATCATTTAAGTTTTGGAAATGCTTTATGTTCTAAAAAAGTGTACGTTTCTGCGGTATGCGTAATCACGACAAAACACCACCATTTGGCACTCGTACTCAACGTTTTGATTGCTCACAGAAAGAAATTCGCCTGATCTGTATCATTGGGATATGATCCACAAGTTGCTAGAAACATTCAAATACTTAATGACTATCTTCTCAACAAAAAAAGTCCTTGACTATTTCGAGGTGTATTGTTCCGCCACTTTAACAACTGATTCATCGAACCTAACAGATTTCCTGCGTTCACCATTATAGTCTAAAGGAATTTCGAATTCCTCACCTTTAACTAGTTCATCAGAAACTTCTTCAAGCAATTTCTTAATTTCATTTTTTTCCTGGCTTTGCTCAACTACACTCGACTTTCGTCTTTGATTAGAGCCAATTTCTCTCTCGCATTTATCGCAGTTGCAAATGAAGCCCCAATTAACGCGAAGCTCTCTTCGCCTTTGATTAGTAGCATGGCTAGGATTCACATAGGAAGTTGTGAGCTCCTCACCCGCCTTCAAGTCCCTACTAGCGTACACTTTGAGCCCGTCATGCTTCTTAAGAGAAGTTTCCACATCAACATTAGGCGCACAACTGTGGTTCAAATGAGACTGTAAAAGATAGACACTAGAATCAAGGTTGTTAATGTTGTAAGACCCCATCATAAGAAGAAACTCATCATAGCTTATACCTTCAGCAGATGCCATTGGGAACACCCCCTTAAACATCTCATACCCTTTCTCCCAAAGTGTGTCCTGTTGTTCCTCGACGAATAGGGCTCCACCTTGCATAGTATCGAAAGCACCCGCTGACAGATTTAAAGCTTTGTATCTTGTTTTCTGGGAAACGCGGGCCATGGCTTTGAATTGTTCGCCTTTTTTCTTTGATTTATCAAGAATTATGTCAGCATAGATAATAGCTATAGCATATAAAGCATTCCACTGTTCATCGATGCAATATTGCGAAAACTTGTGGAATCTTTCTGGGTCTACTCGCTTGATCGTAGCTTTCGAGCCATGTTTCAAAGCAGCATGACGAACTTTATCCAGTTTCTTGCATGCAATGGAGCACCATATTTCCAGACATACATTACAGTCAAGACCTCTTAAAACAGATATACCCGACATTGATCTTGATGTATCATTTCCAAGCTTACCGCAATACGTGCAAGCTTTACCAATATTTATGAGTTCAAAATGTGACAACAGCGGAACTAGGAAAAGTGGAGGTTCTTCCCAAATCAACTCCCCTTTCAGGATTGGCTTTTTCGTAAAAAGTCCTTTTCCTCTATCGGAAGTAATAACTAACTTCACTGTGTCTGGTAGACAGAGGTGGGGAGTCTCCTTCGAATAAATATCCTTTGCATAGCTAAATTGTTCGACGGGCGTATTCGGCACAAGACCAAACTTTTGAAGATGCATTTTCACCCCTTCCTCAGACAATTTCCAATTATCATGTCTAGATTTTATATAATTATGGAGTTCGTGGATCCCCCAAGACTCGGTCGACGGATCGTCTTTCCATAGAGCAATAATAGAGTCAACAACTTCCCTTTCATGCGGAACATATTCGGACTCAAGTTGCTCTCTGTAATCGTTAATTTTGACAACTTCTATATCGCTTGTGCCCATCGCTGTGTGAACAACCAGATGCCTTGAGGAAAAATGAAGGCACTAGATAATGTAATCACGTGATAGTTTTTTTTTCTCAGTCTACTTCTAAATGGGGCCCTTGCAGCTGTACACATCGTAGCGAACAGTGCAAGCAAGAAAAGGTGCATTCAAATCTACGTTTGATGCATGATCTGCAGCTTCAGACGTTTGAAAATTATATACACAAAGGAAAAGATCTTGTGTTTCTTTTACTCTTTAAGAAAACTTTTATCTTCGAATGAGGGCTCTGTGTTTCTCTTAATTATTGTTAAGCGTTCCGCAACGCAACGCTCAGTTCATCTGCAATAAATACTTCACAAGAGTGAAGCTTGAGCAATCATCGACTCGGTCATATCTTATTTTAAACACTAAGTCAGAGAACTGAGGATTGAACTCCCGGTATCAATGTCCTCTCAATAATATATAACCCTTTACTTTCTTTGGAATCATCAAATTCAGAGATGCAGATCTCGTCAATTGCCTTTTGTGACAGCTTATGTAACCGTTCCTTGAAATTATCAATGAATTCTTTAATGGCTAATTTGCTCAGGGAAACATTAACAAATGGGACACCGAACAATTTTGGGTACTGGAGCTTTGCTCATGCGTCTTCGTACCTCGCGAATAACAGACTAGGGCTTCAAGACATCTTGCTAGAGCTGACTTCCTGCACTGAACCGCAGAATAACCCTTAGATCTTTCAGCAAGTGACGATTACCCATATTGGTAGAGATTTAAATATTCAGCTCGCTTGCTATCATGAAGAGCAAGTATTAAGTTCAATATTTATTCAGCCAAAATACTGAATAAAGTCTTCTTCAAAACTCATCTGTGTGAAGCAAAGTTCAAGCGGGCTAAATTCTTGGAATATTTTGGGAAGGAAAATGGTATCAATGATCCTCAGAAATATCAACCATATTTGTCAAATACACCAGTGATTTAAGGCAAAATATCCGTTTCCTGAGACGAGATTTCATACTACACTTAGAAGGGCTTCACTCTCTACTAATACCTTGCCTTCCTCTGACAATACCTTACTCTTGATCAGCTTGCCTGATGGAATAGTATGACTGCTCTCAGGCATGGAGGTCTCTATGACCAAAACTTGATTTGCAAAGGTCGGATACCGATAAGACACATTTAGGGATTGTACTTTAATGTGCCCGGTTGAATCACTTAATCTAGCGCCAAACAAATAGGCACTGGTCTTGGACAGTTCGTTGAGTAAAGTTGCTATAATGCCCCCATGGATTAGAAATGGATAGCCACACATCCTATAACCTAAATGAACCAAAGAGATCGTCTTTTTCAAATTTGGCTCAAAGAAGAGTACTGGATTGGCCATGACACCACCAGGTTTAGCTATAAATTGACTGACAAGAGACTGCTTGCTTGCTGATTCAACGCCCCAAGGGTGAAAATGAGAATCAATTTTGAGCCAGTTTTCGGTATTGCAGTTCACAAGCTTTTGATACAAGGGATTCGACTTGACTTTATATTGAATTTTCACAGGTAGCATTCCAGTTCCTTCAAGGTTTGTGAGTTTTACATACTGTTCAAAAAGCGTTTCGCTGAATGCTAATGTTGCACCAGCCAAGAATGAAGCAGTAATTAACTTCCAGTTAAAGAATGACAAATGTCTAGAAGGCGCTGAAATATTTGGCGATATTGCAGAACTCCGAGTAGCATATTGCCTAGCCCCCATTATCAGTCGTATCGGTGCTCTGCCAACGAAAAAGTAAGGCATCAAGAATCGCCTCATTTCTTTGCCCCTGTTCAAGTATGACTACTGCATATACGCACAGAACATCCTAAAACTCGCTTTTTCATCACTAGTACGAAATATATGACAAAAAATCCAGCAAAAAAAAGCAATAAATACTCTATTTTGATTGCAAACTTAACCATATACTGAGTAGACTTGCAAAGATCAACTGAATGGGTCAAAATTCAAGCGAAAGAGGTTCCTTGCTGATTCAATTGTTCAGTACAGCCACCGTAATAAACATTCATCAATCTACTAGAGACTAAGATCCATTAAACTTGCTCCAACTAAGCTAACCAATTGATCCTTGTTCTCTTACTTAATCTGCGTTTACAATTCTCAGCAATTTACAGACCATGCGAACACAACCATCCCCAAAAATAAGTTTTCCAAAAATAAATCACTAAACTTAATGCATTTCGCAGCATAGCCTTATTACGTTATATATCAAATCCTATACTATATTACTTCAAAACACTACAGAATAATTGAGAAAATCAAGCTACCGACATAATCCTATAGGATTATCCTTCAAATTACCAAACCATTTATTCTTCACTTGAAAAAAAGAACATTTACCTTCCACCCAACCTATCACTAATTGATCGTAGACACCAGGGTAACTCGAATTTTCCTACTACTTTAACAAAAGATCTACCGAAATTATCTTAGAGCTATAGAAAGTTCGAAATTAACCAAGAGGTAAGCTCTTGCAACTATCACTACCATATAACTTTCATAAATATCAAATACAAATAAGCCAGCTAAAGCTGTAAATTGAACGCAAAATTCTAATAACCGCCGAAATCAAAATTAGTATATCTCCATAAATTTGAACGTCTATCAAATAGGTACGAACGCTAACTTAAAACTTATAATGTGGGATAGGTACCTGATGTCATAACTTGTATGCTAATTGAGCAATACTACATCAATTCCACGAACTTCGCAGCACTAAACGTGCAAAAACAAATTAATTTTTAAGAATCATGAACCACGCAACAATTAGCATTGTGGATCAAAATTAAGATTATCAGTCGCAAGCTATGTATCGTACTTTAAAATATCTTGCACCAGTTTATATAGATTTACAGTGTATTTCGATACTATTCAAACCACCGAGACAAAACTATTCAAACTAGTGCGACACAATGATTCAAACCACCACGACAACATGTTTCAATCCAAACACTACGCAACTTTGGTTTGTAAGATAGTGCGAAGGGGTACGAAACTGTTTGTCGCGGTGGTTTGAATCTTACTGCCACACTAGTTTGACTAGTTTTGAAAAACACTGTACACAGATGCTTAATTATAAAAGTATAACTCCCGAGACATATGAAGCACAAATCAAAAAGCGCTTCTCAAATCTACCCTATTATTTCCAAACGGCCATATCGTGTAATTTATATATTACGAAAAACTTCAAATGCATTGCTAACTTCTATAAAAAGTATGCTATCCATGATTTATACACCTCTATATTGTAATAGCGACGATTGTTAATTCCACGCGCTATATTGAATGTAATGGAATTAAATGATATTTGACTCGAGGTAGTACGCCCAAAAATGTTAGTAGCTTTAGCTAAAAAGTGAATGGATCTCAGAGTACTATTTGACTTATTGATATTTTAGTCTCAAATATCGGTCAATGTATCGCTCAATCGTTTTTCATGAAGGTTCTAATTAGATATGCCATCATTAAAAAAATTTTTTTATTTACAGTATAATTGATTGAGTTCTAGTATTTTTGATGACTATATTTGCATCAGAAAAGATTAGTATTGAGAGAAGATATTATACATGTTTGAATTGTAGATGCAATTTAGGTATAATATTGTCACCAGTACAAATTAAATATTTCAGAAAATTTTATGGAGTCTTCCTTTTTGCTTAAATCGTTAGATAGGCTCTAAAAAATTAATTCAATATATATTGGATAGGTTTTAGAAGTTTTTTACTAAACCGGATTAGACTGATTTGATTTATATAAAGCATGAGTATGTGTACGGTTTCCTATCAAGGTCGGTGCAAAGGTTGCTGAGAATTTTCAATGGGAGGAACTGCCGTCTGAAAGTTCTATGTGTTATAACACTTTACACTACTTGAAAGTTCTAGATTATTTTTTTTTTTGAAGGAGAAGAATACTTATCTTAGAGTAGAAACGGACGGTACTGAACTGGTTTCCTTGTTGTCTTCTATGGAACATCTTGTTATGGTTATTGTAGTCATTCGTATTATTCTGTTTAAGCAAAGAAATACATAAGAAATTACATGGGCCCTTGTATCCACAATTTTGTACTAGTTAGTCTGTAAGTGTTGTTGAACTACAGTGTTTTTCAAAACTATTCAAACCACTCTAGCAAAATTAAACAAACCAATACACATACAGTGTTTTTCAAAACTATTCAAACTAGTGCGGCAGTATGATTCAAACCACCGCGACAAAAAGTTTCGTACCCCTTCGCACAATCTTACAAACCAAATTTGCGTAGTGTTTGGTTTGAAACATGTTGTCGTGGTGATTTGAATCATTTTGTCGCACTAGTTTGAATAGTTTTGTCGCGGTGGTTTGAATAGTATCGAAAAACACTGTAACTCCCCAAACAAGGAAACCAGTTCATGTTCCGCCCCGGTTTTGACCCTTGATTGGTGTTGCAAAACTTCTAATTGGGTGTGTACATATTTAGCAATCGTCCAGATTTAAGATTTCAGAATATTGAATTCTTCAATGTATGAAGGTAAGTGGTGTGAAACTTTATACCATTTGATTTGAAAGTCTGTGCGAATAGGTACGAACCATATTGAATTATTGGTTTGAAGGGGTACGAAACTTCTTGAATTTTTGGTGTTTTAATTTTGCTAGTGTGGTTTGAGTCGTTCTGCCGTGCTGGTTTGAACCATTCTGTCTTCTTGGTTCAAAACTTTTTGAGTGCTTCGGAAATTCCGGGTCAATCTCGGATAGCTGCTTGATGGTAGGTCTTCTCAGGTACGTTACCAATATATGCGCGGTCACCAAACCCGCCCACCAAGTATATTTCATTCACTTGAATCTTCGCCCAGCGCGATTTATGCGGGGATGTGCCTCTATTAGGAAACCACCAACGTGAGTCAGGATGTTTCTTCATAAAGCACTGCTCTAACATAGTAATTTTGTTGTAGTCCGTAAAATTGATGTAATTCAAATCCCCTTTTAAATTGAGTCTTGGAGATCCAGCTGGAGATGATGGTATACCCCCTGGATAGGTCATGTTTACAGTTTCCAGTGTCCAATGATCTCCTGCTCGGATAGTAAAGGAGTATGAAGACCCCTTCAAAATATTCTGAAATGTAGACCCAATCTCTACAATAAGCCAATAGGGATCCCCATCGAAATCGCAATCGGCATAATACTCCATAAAGGAAACTGGATATCTGCCGGAAGAGACATTTGTTTCGAAAGTATTAACATTCATCAAGGACTCCCTAAAAACTACTGTTCTGGCAATTCTTGCCCCTTCTTCCTCACTTGGAATATTCAAATTTCTGTCGGTTTCATTCAAAAGAGGCATCTGAAGGCTTTGTGAAGAGATTATGTTGAGGGCTGAAAGAATATCTAATATTTTCATCTTTATCGTCAAAATGTCGAATATTAAATTGTACTCCGCGTTTCGGAATTAGAGGATCGCAATATCAACCCGGCTTGCATACAGCATTTGCAAGTCCACGACGAAGACGAAGACGACGGGTAGAAAACAAGATGAGGAATAGTTTAGCTGCCATTAAGGGTAAGGTTCGATCTATTTTGAGAATCGTTACGCAACCCTGAACAAAGTTTCGGCTTTGATTACTTGTACAAGCCCATAACGTCTCAGATCTCGATGTCGCCGATGACATCATTACTGTCTATACCATTCAGGTCCTCCTCCATGAAATCTTCCCCATAATCATCCTCCGGATTTCTAACTGTTCGCCTGCCGAGTTTGTCAGCCTCCGCACCCAGAAGAGGTGTCGCACTTCTGTTAATTTGAGAATATTGAGAACTGTTTATCGCCGTTAGGTATAAAAAGCACACCCGTTTTCTTCTTTTATTGTAAATAAACCAGTAGTATGACCACATGGTTTGATAAGGGTGATTAAGGTCCTCCAATATGGACAGGTCAGATGGTTGAAATTCATAAATTTTGCAACCGGGATCACTCATTAGCGTCAATAAGTCGCTGGCTTTGGGCGAATTTGCATTGCTAAAGCTGTTTTTTCGAGTTTCTGAGATGTTTTGAGCTGAAACATTTGGCGAACGAGAAGGCAATATATCCATATAAACATTGATTGTGTCCCAAATCCAACTAAGTAAATCCTCTTTTTTACCAAGGGAAATCATTTCGCTATTGAAACGATTGATTAAATCTTCAGAATTTTCGAGTTTGTGAAAATTTTCAGTTGAGGGCTGCAAATTAGAGAAGTCATGGTCAGGATAAGTAGCATTCAAAATTGCTATCAAATACGCGAATGTTTTTCTTGTAGAAGCCTTCTTCAAAGACCCGAATGGAGATTCATCGACTGCATATTCTTCGTTACTTTCTCCAAGTAGAGACAGGGATAAATTGGATCTATGACCACTTTGATCAGCACTCTCGAAAAGTTCTGTTCTGTTGAATGTAAACAGGTTTGAGCTGCTACGTCTTTCACGCTCCAAGATATCAGCACTCGAACTTCCCTTCCGCACAAAATTGGGATGAGGGGGTGAGGCACTGCTACCGAATAAAGAGTTGACGGATTGTTTTCTTTCTCTATCTATCGATTGAGAAAGTTGGTGATCTTCCAAAATTTGTTCCACGTGCTTGTCTATTGTTTTGAATAATTTCTTGTCAGAACCTATCGCTTTTGTAGTGAATAGGTCACAACCACCTTTGATTATTAGATTGTTGTCAAGGGATTGAAAATTTAGTTCTTGATTAACCAACTCTATGTCGAGCTCGTCCATAAACTTCATCGTGGGCTATGAAGGAGAGTGAGACAAGCAATACTGCCTTATCAAAATTAACCAGCCTCAAACCCGCGACGAAATATTGAGTGTCGGATCACGTGGTACACTCTCGTATTTCCAGCTTTCCAATTTCGAACTCAACACTATTTGAAAATTCTGAAACACGAGTGTTCGAAGAGATTACTTTTGCGAAGCGCCTCAACTTCCATCTAGAAGGTTGTCTATCAAAATTCGAGACGCTAGTCCCTTTCGAATCGAGCTCACGTGATATAGATCCTTCGTCTTCGAATTCAGGCTCGTAAATTTTCCAAAGTAAAATTCTCTTCATTGCGAGCTTCGACCACGTGTAGCCCAAGGCCGGTGTTTTTTTTTCAAGCCCGTTAATATGCACTGATTCTTTGTCGATTTGTTTCACTTCTCCAATATTATCTTTGAAAGTATGAACTTTTCTCTTTTTGGGGAAATGGATTTCATGCGCCTGGACCTCTTTCATCTTCAGTATTAATGACGCCAGGTTCCAACCTGAAAACACTCCTACCTGATTCTCAAATTCGAGAGGATCATATCGTGGGGTAGAAAGGCCATCAGAACTTTCAGGGCTAAAGACATCACTCACTTGGTTAGAAATCAAAACAGCTACGCTGTATTTTTTTGCCAAGCTCGACAAGTATTTATACAAGTAAAGAAGATAATGCTTCTTCAAAGTCCGGTGTTTGAACGACAAATCGCTTTTCAAATAAGCATTGGACAGTTCGTCAAATCGAATCTTGAGTTGACGGAAGCCGGGGGTAGAGAACAACTGATCTTCCTGCTGTGAAAGATAGTTCCTCAAATAAACAGACGAGTTGATGAATGCATCTTCAGATCTTAAATGATGCCCTATGCTATCGATAAATACCATTTTGACTTTTCTTCCACTTGCTTCTTCTTTTTTGAGTTTGGCCTTAAGCTGCGTAAATATTATATGGTCTAGGTTCTCTATATCCTGACAATATATGCAAGAGATGTTCTCTAGAGCCTGTTCATTCAGTAAATTGAAATCTAAGAGACGCTTGCTCTCCATTATTGCTTCCGTAGATATGAAGATATTACTTTCTTGTTTGCTTTGAGTCGAAGTTTTGATCCGCCCTGCCAACCAGAGGAGAAATTGTGATTTTCCAGTGCCACTAGCTCCGAACACCTCTGTTACTTGACCAGGGTAGATACCCCCACCCAAGATAGCGTCCAACGATTTTAAACCAGTAGGTATGACATTGTTTTCGTAAAAATCATTAGGACATAATTCAGAATTCAAGAACTTGGAAAATTCTTCCAAACACATAGTTGTCAGATCTAAAGATTTTCCCACACGAGATACCGCTACGGTACTTTGAGGGGATGGTGTGCTATGGTTTATTAAGTCAATAGTAGTAAACCCATTTCGAATCAGTGTATTCTCCACTGTAGTATAAGATTCATCATTCCAAGTGCTAAGAATGTCTGGAAATTCCTTCCCTAGATCCATGAACACTAATCTTTTGAGAATTTTTGCGTTGCGCGTAATGAAATTGTTCTGGGCTGAGCAACGAAGAATCGACATGAGGGAAGAAAAAAGGAATGTACAATTACGGGAATAAAGCTTAAAGATTTACGGAGCTTCAATTAACTATAAGCTAATGAGCACCAGAGATGAAAAACCACTTGTCGATAGACTTGTCGATTGGTGCTGCTGGAAGTGGAGAAGCCTGAGGAACTTCGGCCGACTCAGTGTAAGAAGCAGTGGAGCTCAAACTAGTGTTGGTCAAATCGATCTCACCAGGGTTAGTAGATCCCTTGATCAATTTGTCCCATGCTTCAGCACACTCTGAAATAACTTCATCAGCGTACTTCTTATTCTTACATTCACCTGAGAATGCGAATTGATTTTCGGGCTTTCCGTCTGGAATTTTGTAGATTCTGAACCACTCATTGGTTGCTCTCAATAATCCTGGCAAGTGAGTCTCAACATCCTCGATGTCATTCAATTTTGAAGCCAAAGGGTCGTTCACGTCAATTACGATCACCTTCCAGTCGGTTTCGCCTTCGTCCAACAATGCCATAACACCCAAAACCTTAACTTGTTTGACCTGGCCAATAGTTGCGACCTGCTCACCAATTTCGCAGACATCCAAAGGATCGTCGTCTCCTTTTGCCTTCGTTTCTGGGTGAACTTGATTGGGGTCTTCCCATGTTTGTGGGAAAGCACCGTAGTTGTGAATGTAACCATGGTGTGGGAAACAGTTTCTCACGAATCTCAACTTGCCCTTTTTGGTGTCTTGAATGATTGGGTTTAACTTTTGCTCCTTAGAGATCTCCATCTTGGCGTTGGTCCATCTTGGAACTTCCACAATCATGTTAAGAATAGTCTTTTCCTTGTTAGCGTACAAAGGGATATCGTGGAATGGAGAAACAGGCTTTCCATCCTGTTCAATGTAAACCTTGTAATCTAAAGTGTTGGCAGCACCAACTTGACGGGTAGAGTAAGACATGAATGTTTGTTGTGGGCGGCGAGGCAATTGACCAAAATTCTCTAATTTTTTTTTACTCGGTTTGCATATAGTTTGATCACGTTATATCACCTATTCAATATGTGCAATACTTTTCGCAACAAGTAGTTATTTAAATCATTAGCGATCAAAGGGTTGCAAATTGCATTAATCTCCGCTTTTTTTGCCAATAACATTCCTCTTGTGAGCTCTCTGCGAACTAATTTGGTATTGTAGGAGTCAATGAGACTCGTACTCAATGCAGAGATCTCTTTGAGAAAGCACATAAGCAATTTCCACTCCCTTTTCGCAATCGTGAGAAACTCACGCTCATGTTCAAGTAAGAATGCACCAGCAAGCTGAATGTTTCGAATGTGCCCTTGACTAGTGAACAAATAATTCCAAAAAATTCTTAATCCATATACATCAGAATCAAAAAAAGCTAAGATAGGTGTTTGAGGAAGTTTTTGACTGATTATCTGTGTGGCAGTCCTGGTTGCGTGATCCGGAAACCCCTTCCCACTCATCAAAATAACAGAGAGCTTTGAGTCCTTGATAAAATCACTGAAAGATCTGAGTATGGCCTCTTTTTCGAGTATTATAACAACATCAATAAGTCTCTGCAGACTAATAGTCTCCAAAACTTTAAAGTTGGGAATCATACTCAAGTCGTTATCATATTTTAAATCCAAGATGGAATTTGAAGAGAATTGCATTTTTATATCTTTACCACCCCAAATTACACCTTTTGTTGATGGCGTGATTAGCAAGTCATCTGCCATATACAACTCAAGTGACTTGCAAATTCGTCGTAGGGCCATGTTCAGATTTTCCTGGTTTCCGTTGAAAGCTGTAACATCTCGATAGTAGATATCTCTCATCGTTGTTCCGCCTGGGCTATCTAGGTTGAAAATCAGAAGTCTTAGGGCAAATACAATGGAAGAATAACGAATTGATTGGCTTTTTGTTTCTCCAAACTCCCGAATATCAATTAGTTTATCTGATCCTTCTTTGCGTTCGCGCTTGGTTGAGTTATGTGTTTGTATCACCAACTCTTCTCCGCTGAGGCATATGGATGAACATGCTTTCCATGCCGCTGAAACAATTTCTATCGGCCTCATGCTTCATGTTAGAATTTTGTATAAAAAACGAAATCTTCAACATACTTAGAGTCATCTTTTTTCCTCGCAAGGTCATAAACTTGTGTTTTCTCCCCGATTAAACTTTTCAAAACAATGCTATGAATCATCACTAGGGAGGCTGCAAATGTTTGAAATGCCCGTTCTTGACTCACGCTTGTTGGCGCTCGTATCCAAACAATATTAAATGAGCAGGATCTTCAATCTGACGTGCCGTTCGAGAATATTACAGCTCGCTTTCTTTTTTTGACGTAATAGTGCTTGACTAATTTTTGATGAATGTCAAGAAGTAGGGGTAATTCAGGGAAAAATGCGAACTGTGTCTAAATTTTATGCTGCTCAATAAATTCTGCCACGTATTTCGCTCTTACGACAATATCAGCTTCTGAAAATTAATAGATGTAATTATAAAATAGCTCTATCGGAACTTTATCAAAAGAAGGAAATTGTTTTTGCCTAACTTTGATTGCACTTTATCACACATTGACTTGTTCTCCACACCTAAAACCGAAGACCAAGAAAAATAATACCATCCTGCATATATTAAGTACCCCTCGAATTTCCCGAACAAAGTTCAGAGCAGAAGAGAACTCGGACGGTACTTTTAAAGGGCACATTCTCCCATAAGTTTCTTTATTTTGATTATCATAGAAAGCACCGAAAAGTCTTACTCGAAAATGCCCGTCATTAAATCTGGTGACTCTAGCTTGTTCAAGAGATTTTACTACACTTCAGGTGGCGATAACGGTGCCCGTTGGGCCTTCTTTGCAATTTTGATCGTGCTTATTATCGTGTTTATCTTGGGAACCATTAGAGTTAATAAAGGTCGGGCCAGAAAGGGAAATCAACCAATCTATGGAACTAGGTGGATGACACCACCGTCGTATCTCCAATCACAAGGACAATACAATAACAACCCGGACAGTCATAATGCATATGTTCCCACGTACACTGCCACAGCAAATGACAACGATTTAGGCTACTATGATCCGAATGGAAACTTTCATTCGAATCCAAACACTAAAGCTCCTCAAATGCCAGAGGCGGCGCACTACCGAACCACTTCGAATGTCGGATATCCTCCTGGAAATGCAGAAAATGCACCTGTGGTCAGCGACGAATCCTCAATGTACAGGAGACCTAGTGGACCTCCACCAAATGGTGAAAGTTCTTCGTCGCACGAAAATCTGTTTCAGAGACCTAATTACCCCCCTCCACAAAACTGAAGGTATTTGCCTGCATTCAAGTCACTGTGAAGCTTTTTTAAGGGTGGCCTTGAGACTGGGAAAAAATAAAATTTAATTCTAGAAGACCTTTATGCCGGGTGTGATTTCAATAAATTTGGGTTCTACTCGTCGGTATTTATTAAATGAACAGGTCAAGGCTTATTTAGTGTTATAATTAGTTGCTTTGCGAATAGTGAACTCTTAGTTCTTAATGTAGCTTTTTAATTGTTCAGCGTATTTCGACGGATATTCATGATGCTTTCAGGTTCCACCAGCAGATAGTGGGTACTACAGTGTTTTTCAAAAAGATTCAAACCAGCCTCCAGATTTAAGAATTCAGAATATTGAATTCTAATCAAAGTTGGTGTGAAACATTAGGCCATTTGGTTTGAAAGACTTTGTAAAGAGGTACGAAACCTTTTTAATTAATGGTTTGTTTATTTTTGCTAGTTCTGGCTTCCAAAAATTTTGCCCCCTCAGTTTGAATAGTTTTGAAAAACACTGTAAACGCAAGAATTTAACAATCCTCCGTGTCTACATGAAGTATCACATGGCTTGAATTGTTATTTCGTGAATGCAGGAAAATTCAGTCGCGGGCAAATGCGAGAGAAGCTTCCGAGGTGATGCGTGATACTCAACTTTACATGAGTTAATCCAGACACCTGATAGGAATGGCAAAGATAAAAAAAACTGAAATATTGAAAGTTTAGCATTAATGCTTGGCATTGTTTAAAATAGATAAGTTGTCGATCGTCTTCTGAACATACCCTAATAAGTTATGATCATTGAGGACACTTCTGCATATATGCAAAAATATGTGCATGTCGTGACATATGTTGCGCACTTCTCGAGGTCATTCGAAGAAGCGGCTGGCTTTGTTATTGCGCATTTGCGTCATCGCAAATCCCTGCACATTATTCGGAAGTCTGTTTTCATCGTGTAAAGTGAGAGTTGCTGCCATCGCAGGGGGATAATATAAAAGCACGGCTGATTCTCGACTCGCATCAATTACCGCTCAATTGCAAGCAAGATGGCAGACTCCTCAACGTCCTCCAACAGCTCAACATCTGCTTCGCAGTTGTTGTCTTCCCTTATTCCCAATTTGGTCATATTTTCAGTTTTTATGATACTTTTTATTGTTCTCAGGAAGAGTCAGAGAAGAGTTTATGAGCCACGTACGACTGTTGATACCGTGCCCAAGGATTTAAAACCTGAGGAGCCCCCTAAAGGCGCTTTTGGTTGGATCACTCAATTGATGAAGAAACCTCAGTCTTATGTCCTTCAACAGACTGGCCCTGATGGTTACTTTTTTCTTCGTTACTTACTCGAGTTTTCTATAATCTGCTTCTTGGGCTGCTTCCTTGTGTGGCCAGTATTGTTTCCTGTTGATGCTACTAACTCAAATGGCAACAAGCAACTTGATATTCTCACATTCGGTAATGTGAAGAACAAGTGGAGATATTTTGCTCATGTTTTCATCTCATGGTTATTTTTCGGCGCAGTTATATTCATCATTTACCGTGAATTGGTATATTACACTACCTTCAGACATGCATTGCACGCTACTCCATTGTATGACTCTTTGCTCTCATCTAGAGTATTACTTTTGACGGAAATTCCCGAGGTTGCAGTCGAGGAGCCAAAGCTCAGAGAATTTTTTCCAACGGCCACCAATATATGGTATGCTCGTGACTATACCGATTTGAATAAACTAGTTGAAGAGCGTACCAAACTTGCAAACAAATATGAAGGAGCCTTAAACGGCGTCTTGACTAAAGCAAACACCTTACGTTTGAAATGCGAAAAAAAAAACAAACCAGTTCCACAACCAGAGGATGATCTTAACAAGTACTTGAAGGATGGCAAGAAAAGACCAACGCACAAACTCAAATTTCTTATTGGAAAAAAAGTTGATACTTTGGACTATAGTGTTGAAAAGTTAGGGGAATTAAACCGTGACATCAAAAAGCAGCAACTCGAGCACAATTCTAGGGCTCAACTCCCTTCAGTTTTCATCGAGTTCCCAACTCAACTAGAGCTTCAGAAAGCTTACCAAGCTCTCCCATATCATCCAGAACTCAAGAGAAGCGGCAAGCATGTTGGATTAGCACCCGAAGACGTCATTTGGACAAATCTCAAATTGACCAAATCCAAGAGAAGAATGAAGAAGATTTTAGCTTCTACCGTTTTAACTTTGACCATTATTTTGTGGTGCATTCCTGTGGCTGTCGTTGGTGCCATTTCTAATATCAACTTCATTACCGAAAAGCTTACATTCCTCAAGTTCATTAACAATATGCCAAGCGCTTTGATGGGTATCATTACATCTTTATTGCCAACAGTTGCTTTGGCGATTTTAATGTCTTTAGTGCCCCCATTTATAAAGAAAATGGGTAAGATAAGTGGCTGTATCACAGTGCAAGAAGTTGAAAGATATTGTCAAAACTGGTTTTTTGCATTCCAAATGGTTAACTCTCTTTTCGTCATGACAATAGCCTCGTCAGCAATTAGTGTTATTCAGGAAATTATTGATAATCCCGGAGTAGCATTACAGTTGTTAGCGGAGAAAGTTCCCAAAGCATCTAACTTTTACATTTCATACCTTTGCTTATATGGATTAACTTTTTCATCGGGTGCTCTTTTGCAAATTGTCGCCTTAATTTTGTCGAAAGTTTTAGGAAAAATTTTGGACAAGACTCCCAGGGCCAAATGGAATCGTTACGTCACATTGGGCCAACCATTTTTTTCGGTTCTTTACCCGAACTTTCAACTTGTTGCAGGTATCGCTCTCTTGTACGCTATCATCGCTCCTTTGATCTTGGGTTTCGCAGCTATTACGTTCTTCCTAATTTTTGTTGCGTTCTTATACAATTTGATCCATGTGATGAAGCCGAACGTCACTGATGCACGTGGGCGCAATTATCCTTTGGCAATGTTTCAAATGTTCGTTGCTTTGTACTTAGCAGAGGTTTTGTTGGTGGCTTTGTTCGTTTTTAGTAAGAACTGGGCATGTGTCGCCTTGGAGGGTTTCTGGATTTTGGTGACAGCTGCATGTCATATCTACTTCAAGAGAACGTTTTTGCCTTTATTGGAGACAGTTCCAATCTCAGCCCTCAAGTATGCCGCAGGTGATCGCACATTTCAATATCCTATTTATGATCAAGGCTTGAAGGAAATTAAAACTGAGGGCGAAAATTACTGGAAGGGAGGAAACCAACTTGGTTTAACCGACTCACCAAAGGATCAAGTTTTGGCTGATAAGGATGATTCTGATCTTAATACCGCTACTGGGACAAATGAGAAGATCACCAGAGAGGATAAGGTGAGCTCGGAGTACACTGGCAGTCCTAAGATGCGTATGAAGTCGTCTGAAGTGGCTGGAAGCACCATCTCCAGGTTTTTTAAGCCAAAGACTAACACTTTCGACATGGTGCGGGACACAATGCCCGACTGCTATTTCAATTACATCCAGTATAATGCTGATTTCTTGAGAACAGCTTATGACGACCCTGCGGTGAATGCACCAGAGCCTCACATCTGGTGTGCCAAAGACCAGATGGGTTTGTCTGAAATCGAGAAGAACAAAGCGTTGGAGAACGGTGTTAATTGCAGCGATGCTGAGGCCGGTTTTGATGAAAATGGCAAGATTCAATACTTTGGTCCTCCTCCAACTTACGAAGATTCGATTAAGGTTTAGAAGCCTATTAAGAACTATTTAATTTTAATTTTTATTATTGCTGTTTAAGAAAAAATTATATCGCGTACCCACTAATTTTCAAAGCCATAATATAAGCTCATGAAACGAAGAGTATCATGTCAATTTTGGCACTAACCATGTATGTGAATGAGCCTGAATCTGACCAAGATTTTATGACTGAATAACATCATTACTTCTTCGCTTGATTTTGAAAACTTTGTTCAACAACACGGTCATCATCAGAACTGGATTCCAATCTTGTAATATCCTCCTCGGTTCCGAATGATCCACGCCAGCCATTTTCAATCAAATAATTCTTAAATTTCACATCTTGTTCAAGTAAATCTTCATCATCTAGTTGGGGAATAAAGAAGAAAGCAACCAAAACTCCAGAAAGACCGCATATTGCAGCGATAATGAAGGTCCATCCTTCACCTTTTGCGTTTTGAATGGGCGTGAAAGTCTTCGTGCCAACTACAGCACCAACTTTTCCAATAGCAGCTGAAAGACCATAAAATGTTCCTCTGATCGGAGTAGCAAATGACTCTGAAGAGGTTAAACCCATCATGTCTCCTGGTCCCAAGTTTCCCAGAGACATCATGAGTCCGTAAAAGACAATGAACAAAGCCGTAATATTCTTTATCTTATCAAAGGCGAGACCTATGATAAGTCCGAAAACAATGTAGCCGCAAAATCCTATAATCAAGGTATTTCTTCTACCAATCTTGTCACAAATATAAGCACCAACTATGACACCAGGAATCGCGATTACTCCTAGAAGTAAGTTCCACTCAGCAACACGTTCAAGGTCACCCTTCTGGGATTTTGGCAATACGGAGGCGATGATCGTACCAGAAAAAATACCATTTGGGAAGGTGACAAAGTCATAGAGAAACCAACAGCCACATGTGCCCAAAAGCCTCTTCCAGTGGTACTTGAAAGCTAACCAATATGGGACGTCTTTGCGGATTGCAGATTGCTTGAAAAGTTCCGAAGTTGCCATTTTGTATCGGAAATAGAAAACAGAGAGAGGCCAAAAGGCACCGATAGCAAACAAAGTTCTCCATAAGCCATTTGAAGTTCCAGTTATTCGATACACGATCAAAAATATGATAAGCGCGAAGGGACCACCAAATGATAACGGCAAGTTTGTTACAAGTACAAAAACCCCGCCCCGCCTCTTAAATGTCTCATTTGCCGCCTCATTGGCTGACACAGAACATGATGGATATTCAGCACCAATACCAAACCCTGTCACTCCTCTAAAAATGATAAGCATCCAAAACATGCCATCAATACTGGCACCATGGGCTGCTGCGCACATTATCGTTCCGAATACTAAAAAAAGAGTTGCAATTACAATCGATTGCTTTCTATTCAACCTGTCTGACAAAACGCCTATAATAACTTGTCCAAATATTGTTCCCACAAGTGAAGCATTAGAAACATTTGTCTTCATATCAGTTGTGTAATTATTTGGATACAACTTTGCAAAGACCGTGTTCGCCATAGTCATCACATTATTTTGGTAGCCGTCAGATATGAGAGCAAAGCCTGAACAAACAATCGTAAAAATATGAGCAAGACTTCGTTTTTGAAGAAGTCGGCCCCTTCTCGACTCCGCGTCATACTCAATATACCCCACACTAGCTTGCTTGTTAATCTCCATTATGAAATGCTAAGCAAGGCTATTTTAAAAAAATGAATTTAAATTTTCCAGCATGAGAGATTGAGCTCTATTTATTAACGGAATGAAGGGGTCAGCATTTCCAGTTTCTCAATTATGATAAGCGGAGTAATATGCAACTACGAAACGTGGAATGCGCGGGCACAAAACCCGAGGACCCCCGTGGCTTCCTAATTTATGAAAAACATCTACAAAATAAAATTAGCGTGTCAAAAAAAATTCCCCTGGATAAATCTTGTTGCTTTTATTCGTGTATGAAGCAGGAAATGTTGAAGAAGAACACAAAATGCGCAGATTTATTTTCTGATTGTCAATGTAGAGAAAGATGTTG
This sequence comes from Metschnikowia lochheadii, assembly GCA_002370915.1. Lineage (NCBI taxonomy): Eukaryota > Fungi > Ascomycota > Pichiomycetes > Serinales > Metschnikowiaceae > Metschnikowia > Metschnikowia lochheadii. The sequence goes on along the minus strand of NLAW01001734.1, from coordinate 69,707 downwards.
GTTTATACAAAATATATTGAACTGATTTCCATCTTGTGAAACTAGATTGCACAGGCAATATAAAATAAGTACTGCATTTAATAAAGGATTTCGTGGACCCCTTGATATCTTAGCAAGTAAAATATTCCCTTACTAAAATGGCAGGTCTGCTTCTGCGTTACAACGTGTCGCCACTTTCGGAACACGAGCGCGTGCACGAAATAATGTCGAATGGAGGGGAGCCTCAATATTGACATAGTTGTGCATCACACCGAATTCATTTGTCTTGCTTTGATTTCCCCAATAAGAGGCTCTTAGAATTCACTTCAGTCAAATTGCGGCGAATTTGAAGGTCACTACATGAGTGGCTTGAAAGTGATCACTCAAGTTGGCGTCTGTTAATTATTATGGGAACTTCTACTTTAGAGTAAAATTTCTATGAGACTCATACGATCTTAGCGGTTTTAATTTTCAGAAAAGGGGGCATTGAACTAAGATGATTGAAGAGGAAGTTCTACTGTCCATGTGTGTTTTGGATTATTGCCCTGTTGACTCTTCAAGGCCGTACCCTTTTATCCCCACCTTCTCACTGCGGGTTAAATGCAGTACATACTGACTCATTCTTCCAATGAGTTGCGGTATATAAGCAATCACAAGGTTTGAACTACTCAATAACTCACAAGAATGCCTATGCTCAATAACCCCTCGGAAAAATATGATTCTTTCCCGCCAATCAAATTGAAAGACCGTCGATGGCCAGAAAGGGTTTTGGAGAAAGCTCCAAGATGGCTTTCTACGGACTTGAGAGACGGGAACCAATCGCTTCCTGATCCAATGTCTTTCGACGAGAAAAAATCTTACTTTAACAAGCTTGTTGATATTGGGTATAAGGAAATTGAGGTAGCATTCCCTGCAGCTTCTCAAGTTGACTTTGACTTCACCAGATATGCCATTGAAAATGCCCCAGATGACGTCAGCATTCAAGTCTTGTCACCTTGCAGAGAAGAGCTTATTAAAAGAACAGTCGAGTCATTGAAAGGAGCAAAGCGAGCAACTGTTCATATATACTTGGCAACTTCGGCCTGTTTTAGAAATGTTGTTTTTGGCATGTCAAAAGATGAATGCAAAAATTTAGCGGTCAGATGTGCAGCTTTAGTTAGATCTCTTACAAAAGACGATGAAAGTCAGGTAGCTACCTCCTGGAGTTTTGAATTTTCTCCAGAAACGTTTTCTGACACAGACCTTTCCTTTGCTCTTGAAGTTTGTGAAGCAGTTAAGGACGCTTGGTCTCCAAGTGTGGAAAACCCAATCATATTTAATCTTCCTGCCACAGTTGAAATGTCTACGCCTAACATCTATGCTGACCAGATCGAATATTTCTCAAGAAACATCAGTGAGAGAGAGAAAGTTTGTATTTCTCTTCATCCACACAACGATAGAGGATGCGCTGTTGCCGCTGCCGAGTTGGGTCAACTTGCCGGCGCAGACAGAATCGAAGGATGTCTTTTTGGTAACGGCGAGAGAACTGGAAATGTTGATTTAGTAACCTTAGGTCTTAACTTATACACTCAAGGGATAAGTCCGAAGATTGATTTCTCGAATCTTAATGAAATCATTGATATTGTGGAAAGATGCAATAAAATTCCCATTCCTGAAAGGGCTCCATATGGCGGGTCACTTGTTGTCTGTGCTTTTTCAGGCTCACACCAAGATGCAATCAAGAAAGGTTTCGAGTCTTACAGCAAACAGAAGAAAGATAATAAGTCTGTCAAATGGAAATTGCCATACCTTCCAATTGATCCCGAGGACATTGGTAGAACTTATGAAGCCATCATTAGAATCAACTCTCAATCTGGAAAAGGTGGCTCTGCTTGGGTTATCTTGAAAAACCTTGAACTCGATCTCCCAAAGGGTTTACAAGTTGAATTCTCGAAGTATGTTCAAAAGCAAGCAGAGATAAAAGGCCAAGAACTCACTAACAGTGAATTGTGTGACTTGTTCAAACGGACCTACTTCATTGACTACGGCCCTCCTGATAATAAAGAGAAATTTTACTACAATCTTGTTGACTATTCAATCACGAACTCATTCAATGGTGTAAGATCTATTGAAGCTCAGATTGAAGTTAATGGAAAGGTACAGTCAATCTCGGGGTCTGGAAACGGTCCTATTTCTGCATTTTCCAATGCGATTGATACCGGTTTAGGCGTGAGCATAGTTGTCAAGCATTACCATGAACACTCGCTTGGAACAGATTCGCAATCGAAAGCTGCAACCTACATTGAGGCGCAATTAAAAGATGGCAGCTCAAAATGGGGAGTTGGGATGCACGAGGATGTGTCACAGGCTTCCTTCGTCGCCTTGGTTTCAATTTTGAACTCTTTAAACAGAGACTCATGATTGTCTTCTCTTGAGTTTCGTCAAGAAGGTCGTGTTGAGACTTACTTAGGTCAGGATTTAAATGTTCATCAAAAAAAATAAATTAAAATTCAATCACGCTTTACGAGAATAACACCTTTTTCAATTCAATTTATAGCCATATCCACCGGTGTACTTACTCATCAGATAGCGTGCGCAGTACCTTCTTGGCTAGACAGCAGAAACACGTGACTCTACTGCGTACATATACGCCGTCAGAAAACATCAGGGTACTCACAACCTTCCAAAGACAGAGACCTCCAATGACTCAAGAGAATTTGAATTTGGCCGAGACTTATCAAAGTATAAGTAATGCAGAAAAGCAAGCAATGCTTCTTGAGAAAATGCTAGATGATTTAGATGGAAAGATGGACAATATTTTACAGGAGATAAAGGAAAACCGTGAGAATATAGACGCTGATATTAAAGCTACTAATGAGACTCTGCTGAATCTAAATTAAATTCTTAATCACTGCAACGCATTCAATGTGAATTTGAATTACTCGCTATTGACAGCTTCTCCCAAATCTTCCAATTTCAAAATTTCGGGTTCATCGGAAACAACAAATGGGTTATGTGGATGTTTAGGATTGAAAACCCAATGATCTTGTCTATCTGAGTGCGCAAACTTCGATATGCTAACTTTCGCAGATGCTCCTGACTCTAGCCACCATTTGGCTTTCTCTGAACTTGGTGGTGGCATTGCATCATCTGCGCCGTCTTTAACGAATTTCGTCACGTCGCTGGCCGTAAGGAGAAAATTTATATCACCAATATCCTTAGTGTATCTTTCGTAGATTTCATGAGTGATCTCTCTTTTCTTCTTCTCTTGCACCACTGCAACAGAGGCCGAATAGATAGCATAAACTGGTCTATGATCTGAGAAGATTATGTTACTCTCACAATCATATACTTCTTGCTTCAAAATTTTGTTCTTCGATAAACTTAGAATACGATCTGTCCATGCGGGTACCCTTTGCTTCTCAGATGTGTCATAAACATGTGTATTGTTATCAAATTTGTATGTTGGAGGAAAGGTAATTTCCATCTCATCATAGAATGGGAAAGTTTCTCCATTGGCCATTTGCTTATTGAGCTGATCATACTCGAAGAGCTTTTGGTACTTGTTGGTTTCAATCAATTGCTTCACCTGTTCAATGGGCAAATCGATTCTAAAGTTGAAGTCTCCAAGCCATATGACCGCATCATGATCCCTGACTTTTTTGTGTTTCTCGAACATGATACCTTTCGCTATAGTCTTGTAATTTTGATGTCTTTCATCCACGTTGCTGAACCCAGCAGCTAAATGTGAACAAATCAAACAAATCAGAGTCTTGGAGTAATTGAAGCTGACACCCACGCCGCCCTTGTTTGCACTCATTCCACCTAAACCTGTCTTTTTGATGGAGCCTTCAATGTTTGAAATATAGGTTAATTGACTTTCTTTGATAAACAAAAGCAAAGCTGTTCCACCCATCTGCCATCCCCATAGAGAAACGTAGTTTTCGTGCCCGTGGGTGTTGAGTATCTTTTGAACAGTTTTTTCCCAGCTCACAAAATTGTCCGACTTTGCTGATATCATTTTGCCTGGAGTCAACTCTATCATTTCTTGAAAACCAAGAAAAACTAAGTCATAGTTTTGGTCAACTTGATGTCGGGGTGGAAATATGAGATCTTTTAAATTTTCCTCGTCATAAACTGTTCCGTTGACGTTAAAAGTTGAGGCAAATATTCTTATACTTTTTCGAAAGCTGTATTCATTTGCTCGCTTGCTAAGCTCAAGACTCAAATACTGATGAAGTGGATTGAACAATATCACACTATCTTGATCCTGTAACCGACCCAAGAGCTTAATTAAGGCAGATTCAGTTGACTTTGGATCCCTCAAAACACTGAGATATTTTTTGGTGATTTGCTGTTTCATAGAATGCTTGACTGATGATGTTAAAGCTTGTTGCGTAGAATTTGAAGCCAAATACTTAAGAACTTCGTCATTTTCTGCCCAGAGATGAGCATGACGATTCAATAGTTCATGTGTTACTTTGATTCCCATGTCTTTAAAAGCCAATTCTATCACCTCTTGACATATGATCTTGGCAACAAAATCCACTTTTGCTAAACAATCGAAAGAGTTGAGTCTAAATGCACCAAGTTGTTTTCCGACATAGAGATTCCGCTTATTATCAAAGAACATGGCACCTGATTCACCCATATACTTTAATAATGGTTCGACAACCTCCACTGGATTAATAGGCGAGTATCCAATCTTCTTCATAAATGATTTTGAGATTGGTAATGAGGTGAAAGTAATTTTAGAATTGTACATCATGGCTTTTTCTGACAAACTATCAGTAGTATCCGCAGATGTTTCCCTCGGTTTCGTGTACTTCACGAATTGATTTTTGTACTCTTCACATAGCTGACCTTTGTAGGTAGTTGTGTCCTGCAGCAAGCAATTAACGATGTGAATGTCACCAAAATGAGCTCTCAAACCATCGAAGTGCCTTCTGAATGCATGACTAGAAGCTTCAACAGATCGCGTCATCTTAAGCTTTTTTCCATTTTTTGATGAAATGATGTTGTTCGAAAAGTGCGTCTGTAATTCCCAAAAAGTAGGAACATTTCCTCTGATTATGACATAGGAAAATGAGAACTTCTCTGAATGAACGATGACTTCGCTCTCGACATAATTAGATACCTCTCCCTCATCATCACATCCAGTTTCTCCAAATAGTACCCCGTTTTTCTTGCAAGCCTGTTTTGATAATAATGTTAACAAAGCATTTTCATTGTCCTGAAGAGTGACATTCAAGGTCTTACAATAGCCCCGTTTTATTACAGTGAGAAAGCCAGTCTTGTCAAATTGTTCTCTTTCATAAGGGTTTAATGTCTCCCTGAATTCAATAAGTCCAGTTATCATATACGTGTTCCATGCAAATTTCCGGAAGTAAGGGTCGTCTGATGCACTGTGGTATTTTAAAGTGGTAGTGAACCCCCTTTCTTGCAAGTTGCAAGACACATCAAAAGTTTTGGAGAAATAAAAATTTCCCTGCGAAAGAAACCTCCTCACAGATGCAGCAGGGTAACCATTTAACGATCCTTCTGTCTCTTCAGTACCCATTGACAGCAAATCCTCATCTTTCCTGTCAATCCACGAGTCGAATGTGTCACTGTTGAGACAGAAAAACTCGACATCATCTATCTCGTAGATGCTTTCATTAATTTGAGGAGATGCCACTTTGGTTGATTTTGTTATGAATCCCAAATGTATGTAACCCTTAACATTGAGGAAGCCAAGAAATCCTTGGAGCTGCTTGTTTGAGGACTTTTTAGGGGATATATCCGAAAAAGACGAGAAGTTTAGTTCCTCAGCCTTTAAAAACTCCACCAAAACTTTGTTGTCACCAACTTGTTTCTTAGTGCTGTCCTTGTGTCTATCGTGTACATTATGAGTGGCGTGTCTATGCGAGTCGCTTGATTTGTAATGAGGATTCGGATGGCGAATAACCAAAGCGTATGAAGAGCTGACGACAACAAATGTCCGAGGATGATCGTTTAGGTAGACTCTCATTGCGCTTAGATTGACGTCGGTAGCTTTTCGATTAACTGTACAAATGGTGCTGCGAAAGGACCTGCAGGGTTTCATCAGCAAAACACCACCTTGCGGCTGCGAAACCATAGCATCAGCAAAAGTGAAGGGATGGTTTTTGGCAAGTAAATGACATTTGAAAAGATATGAGGTAATTATACGACTTCGTACCTAAATTAATCTATTAAAATATATAGATATCAGTTTTTTATTCATGTAATATACGCTTTAACGGCATCAACCAATTCTCGTGCTACCCCTAATAAGCTTTCCTGGATTTGGACTTTTTGGTAAGGGTGATATGATTCTTAGGAATCCATGATGGATCAAAACCAGATCCTGTTCCAATAGAGCTGCTAGACTTAGTCAAAGGTGCTGTCTTGCGCAAGTACTTCTTGAGTGAAGTAATGTAAATAAAGTATCCAATTGAACCGAAAACAATGGACAAAATCAAGACCAAGAAGAAAAATTGCGGATCAAGAAACGATACTGGGACGTCGCTGACCGCCATCAATTGTGATCTTACCTTGATTTCCTTTAACTGATCGTGGAAAGCAACATACACCGAAGGCGATAAAATGTAATTTCCAGCTACGAATGCCATCCTGACTTCCTGCCTAATAGAACCACTTTCATGCGGTTTGATAAAAATAGGCTGGACAGAATTGGCAGTCATGTTATAGTTTGGTTGTCTTGTCAAGGGATCAAGAAAAGAGCCCCCAATACCCACCAAAGTCATGGTTTCTTCTTCGTCGTTTGTAATATTGTACTTAAGAGTAATTTTATCGCCATTGAATACCTCCACAACTTGCTCCCTCGTATGACCCGGAAATTCTTCAATTATGTAATCTGCGTCGAAGCTTTTAAGCTCTACTAATTCGGGTTCCATGGGTACGTCAATTTCCAGTGAAGTATCTGCAAATACAGTGGTAATAAAGGCTAAAGAGCCAATCAAGTAGTTCAGTAATTTCATCTTGCAATTGAATCCAAACGTAACACTTGACTATTTTGTCTGTCTGACGCGGGCATTTAAACGCATGACGGTTCTCACGTGATAACTCGATTCACCGTGAGCCAACTAAATTTTGCCGAAATCTTACAAAAAAAAAAGATGTGACTCTTGCTAACCTGAGTTCAGTTGCTACTCGTTTTTTCGTTCTTAGCGTTGCAAATTCAATGGCAAAGCTAGTCCATTGTCGAGATTCTGGTGTACGGGTTCTGGCTCAACTTTTCTGACCGAGTTACCACTTTGATTAATTTGTCTCAAGGTATCAAACAAAACTGACACGCGTTGTTCGGTTGGGGAGCTATCATGTTTCTCCAGCATTACGATAAGTCCAAATCACGGAAAAATGGATTTAGGGCCCTACATAGTCAACGGGCAGCAAGGGGGCTATCTAATAGCTTCCGGTTGGTTCATCGACAAGAACCGAAATCGTTTTTGAGGCAAATCAGAAGTCCAGGTCATTTATTGTTTTTCGTATCTAATGTGGCTCTTTTGATACATGTGAAATCTGTCAGCACCACAAATAAGCAAGCAGAGATGGAAAAGCATCTACTTCATATGAGCGAATTGGAAAATTATGAGGAAGTTATCAAGAATCTCGATGCCCAAGAGAAGGCTATAAGAGAACAGATAGCGTTCTTGAAATCCAAACGTGCGAAAAAAAGACCTCCGTCAAGCCACGAAGACCATCACAAAGCTAAGAAGGCACCCCTAAGCCGAATGGAATCTCTCAAGAAGAGTTATTTCAGCCAGAGGGCGGCCATACTGTCTGTTTTTAGCAAAGGATCCAATATAAACCAATTATTTCGAGGGTGCAATCTTCCATGCTTCGAAGAGTCGTCACATGCAAATGAAGTGTTTTCTCAGAAGAAAACGCATTCTTCGACTATTCTGCACTCCTTAATGATGATGTCGAATATGTTCATCAAATCTTTCCTTGTGGAACTAAATCTACGAAGCACCTTTAACGATTCATCCATTTCCAAGCTTTGTTCAAGAAACAACTATTTACTTTGTGAAAATTTGTTTCAAACTATGAAAAACGACCTGTCGAAAGAGCATCTATACCAACAACTTGCCATGCTTCGTGGAAGAAGTCACACAAATAGTAATCCTATTTGGCACCATCTTGACGATGGCACCCTTAGCGAATTACGACTTGGCTTTCAGCATTCTGATCATTTCCGTAGCAAAGAACTGATGCGGCTTGATTATTTTCACCACAAGTCTGGAAAATGCCTAAATTACGACAGTGCTAACAAATCAAGACACATATTTGCCATTCAAGCGCCTACTTTTAATAGTGACATCGAAAGCAGTGCTGCTTATATCGAAGACTTCAGGAAGTTCTTTGCAAGATATAAGGCCGATTCTCACCCAATGAAGCACTTGAACCTTGTGCTCAGTATAGCGCAACGTTTGATTCAAAATGGAGATTATGTTCCGCAGGTCTCAATCTTTAGAGAACTTCTCGAACTTTTTGGAGATGCAAAATTATACAATTATCAGGCGTTGGTCTATGAAACGCTACCCGAATTTAAGCATGTGAAGAGTGTTTTGGTAGACGGTGACCAATGCCATGAATTTGCAAAGAAGAAAATCATTCATTTAGCCAGCATCATTCAACAGGATCCGTCCATTTTAGCGAGCCTCTTCAAATATCAAGTTACCAAAAATGACCCTGATACCTTAAAGCTGCTAATAGAGTATCTTGAGCCAACTCAAATTTCCTCCGACTCAAGAAACTCTGTCCTACCTGCTTTTATGCTTTCATGGCGTTGCAATCCCATTTTTGACAAAGCAAACTCACAAGGAGCACCCTTGATATCTACACGCGTTATTGAAAACGCAATTGAGGCATGCGTGGAACTCAAAGAGTACGAGCTAATTGACAAAATTCTTGCAAAGCTTGTCTTTGATCTGGTGCAGGTACTGGAGGGAATCAGAATAACACTTGATAAGCAAACCAATGTTTCGTATTTGAGCCAGACAGCTTCTGAATCTGCAATCAGAAAACAGCTATTCAGTGACAAGATTATTCTCCTCCTTGGAAAAGCTTACTTGGAAAGTGGTGACAAGTTGAGGTGCAACTGGTTAGCATCTCTCGTTAGTGACATCATGGTCGATTCTCCGACTGAAAATCTTAAACAATTGCACAAGGAAATTTTGCGATTCACAAATGGCGAGAAAGTATCCAAGCTAAACAGTCAACATGAGCTTTCACATGACAGTGCTAATAATGGGCCTATAAATCGCAATAAGAGCCAAATCCTTTTTCATTTAAAAGGAAATGTCAGGACTGATTCAGAGATAGTTCATTCAATCAATGATCAAAATTCTGCCATTGCATAAATTCATGTGGAACTTCAGACTTTTGAGAAAATAAATTGAATAAAAACACTAAATTTCCATACAAACATAGAGTATGCAGGAAGGGCTGTATGGCTTTCAAGTTTGAAATAGCTTTTGACTATCCCAACGATCTTCATGTTTAGTTTTATCCCACCTACGCCAGGTACCTTTCTGTATGCAGTATACCTCACTTTTTTGGTGATGAGCCTTTCCAAGATTATAACACAATAACAAGTTCCAATGAAATTCTTGACCACTAACTTTGTTAAATGTGCAGTGAAATCCTGTGACTCGTCTACAGAGTCGTTTCCACTAAAATATATAGACTGTCAACTTGTACAAGAAGAGCTGGAGTACAATGCTGAGTTTATAGTACATATGTTGGAGAGGTTAGACTGGAATGCTGTGATCAAAGTTGCAAGCGACTTAGGTAATACATCTCTCCCTCAAACCAAACCAGAGAATCTAGACCCAATTATGGAAGATGACCAGGCTATTTTGAGAGAGTTGCACACTTTGCTCGTGGAGACCCAAATCGTTGAAGGTAAAATGGGGTGTGGAAACTGCAATCACGTGTACTACATCAAGAATCTGATTCCCAATTTTCTATTGCCTCCACATTTGTGTTAAAGGCTTACATTAGGATTATTCACAAATCTTTTTTTGGGGAATGTTTATATGGGTTTTGAGAGGTAATGATGAGTCTTTCAAGAATGCATAATTCGGGAGTAAGATCTCACATGCGAAAATCAAACAGTTCATGTCCCAGCTTGAAACGTTTCAATCTCGAAATGTCCACAGTGATATGGTGCTGGTGGTCCATAATAAATTTCGTCATATACTCCATAAATGTTCAATAAATGAAGCGAATTTCAAACATGCATGATACTTATGCTCTCATATGCCAACCCCTTTACAACTGTAAGCTCAGTAATAATTGAACAGTGTGGGCATATCCGTTCATAACAGTTATGTCTTCCTGTACAAAACAAGACCACTTGGCTTTGAAAGTATATTAGGCCTAAAAAGACTGTATTTCCGTTCGCCCGATCAATAAATTTGTGATTACAATACTGTGCCTATAATGGCGTTCTGCAAATGCTGGCATCGTTCTTATCAGAATTCGCGCAGCTCGCACCTGTACCTCCCTGAGGTCGTCCGGTGAAACCCTCGAGCGGATTTGATAGCCCTATAAACTTCGAGCATCCGTTAGTCGATTCAAACCACACAATGTCAGGTGCAGGTAATAGGGAGCAAGTCTTCCCAACACGTATGACTTTGGGGCTCATGAAGGGCAAGTTGAAGGGAGCACAACAAGGGCACTCATTGTTAAAAAGAAAGTCAGAGGCATTGACCAAGAGATTCAGAGACATTACCCAGAGAATAGACGATGCCAAGAGAAAGATGGGAAGAGTGATGCAAACTGCTGCCTTTTCCTTGGCAGAAGTGCAATATGCTACAGGTGACAATATTTCGTATCAAGTGATCGAAAGTGTACAGAAAGCCCGGTTCCAGATCAAGGCCAAACAGGAAAACGTGTCCGGCGTTTATTTACCAGCTTTTGAAAGTCATGTGAACGAAGAAATTAATGATTTCAAGATGACCGGTTTAGGTCGAGGCGGACAGCAAGTGCAGAAGGCTAAGATGGTTTACACAAAGGCTGTTGAAACATTGGTTGAATTAGCTTCCTTGCAAACTGCATTCATTATCTTGGACGAAGTTATTAAGGTAACAAATAGAAGAGTCAATGCCATTGAGCATGTGATTATTCCCAAGACTGAGAATACTATTAGTTACATCAATTCTGAGTTGGATGAGTTGGACAGGGAGGAGTTTTACAGATTAAAGAAAGTCCAGGAGAAAAAGCAAGAAGCAGTTGCTGCCGAAGAAGCCCAAGAATTGGCTAAGAGGGATAAGGAGCAAGCTGCTATTGAGGATGAATATGACGTTGAAAACAAAGATTCGAATCCAGAAGACTTAGCCGCAGGTATCAAGGTCGGTTCTCCTGGATCTTCTCTGGTTGGTGTCAAGAACAAGAGCAAGAACAAGAAGAAGACCGTCAATTCTCAGCCCAGTGAGGCTGAAATCGTGGATGATGTCAACAAATTGGCTCTCAGCGAAGGGGATGTTTTGGAGAACAATGAGGAGGATGTTATATTCTAGCTCTGGACGACTATTAATATATTCGTATATCAAAAGTCCATTTCATTTCTTATGGCTCTTTGGGAATACTGCGATTCTCACGAATGCCCCAGTACCACATCAAATACAAGCTACTTTTCAAGTTTCATGCGCAGTGCTCTGTGACCAACTCATTTATTTTACGATTGCTACTTTTGTGTAAGCACTGCTCAATCCATTAAAAAATCATCAATACTGAAGTATTATAATTATTGAAGGAAGTTTCAAAGTATTTAGTCACCTGGTGTACGTAGTTGAGCAGTAAATAACCTCTTTTCTTGACCTTTCTGGAGTTGACATAAACGAAAATAAAGCTTAAATATAATCATTGAAGACGTTGACAAAACTATACATATAGCCAATATCATTAAGGATAATTAGTATAGGTTTCTGTTAATGAAATCATTAGTACTAAGGCTAGTAAGGCCAGGAACATCTCATTATCCGGAAAATTAAAAAGACTGCTGAACTTCCAGTTTTTGTCTTATTCCCCCTTTTTTTGTGGAATGTTTTTGAGATCTTCCTTTTGACAATAGTAAATATCTTAAAGGACTCTTATGTTTACAACCAAAAGCATGGTAAGACTGCACGGTATATATATATTTATGTGTATATAAATATGTTGAAAGGTCCGATCTATTTTCTAGAAAGTGTCCCTGCTGGCATCCATCATCCATCCTGCAATTTCATACGATTACCAGGCTTCGGAAATAATTTGTATTTCTGATAGCTGCTTGGTTATCTCAAGCCTGTGGCTGTATTATTGATTATTTATTTACCATCTTTCTGGGGATTTCCATAGCCTCCTTTGCATACCGGTCTCATTGGCTGTATGTATCATATTTGTGCAAGGCTGATCCGACGATAGAGTAACCCTAAGATATGGCATGTCATATTTCACTCTTATTCAATAAATTGAAAAGTAAAACCAAGATCAGGTAATGAAAAAACAATAGAGAAAGAGGTTAGACTTAGACAAAGGGAATACATAATTTTGAGCACTTTCCTTACATGGAATGTTTCGAATCTAGAATAATGAAGAGCAACTTAAATACTCTTCAGTTTAGAGACACCTTGCATGAATTACGTAGCTTTAATATGTGCCGCAATATTTACAGGATTTAGCTACTCAAGTACAATAATCGAAAGGATGGTCCTTCCCAGCCTGTCTCGGAATCGTGCCGTTTTTAAACGTGCACTTCGGAGCTGACTTATGCCTTGCATATACTTGCGGTTTTTATCGGAATCTTAATCATGGCTGTAGGGGTTGGTTGGCCATGGCTGCAATTCTTGGTGGGGTGAGCATTAGCTTTTTGAATGAACTATTGTCTTTCAATGTTAAAATTATTATGCGACCTGGGGCTTTAGCCTGTATTCGCAACGGGTCTAATCTTTTAGGAGCTTGTCAACTAATGGATCTTTTCTAGGAACTATCCAGGGCTCTGGGGATGTAAGGTATTTCGAATGGTTGCTATCTTCGTAGGAATTCACCGGGTCATTTAGTATTAAAAAGGATTAACCCAATCGGCTTTTTTCTCTTAGCTAAGCAATGGAAATCTTTAGACTGTCGGAATTCAAAGCGCTCCTTCGGATATATGGTCACTATTATGCTTTAGATGTGATGTAATTGCACATAGTATTTCTATGAGGCTGAGAACTTTGTTAGAACTTGTGCAGGACTTTGGGATTTGTAAAACAAAGTTATAACAGTTGTATATTCGAATACTATAATATGTCTTAGAGGGATCCCTGAGGATTCATATTATCAGGCGAACCTGCTAGTTCTATATATTTCCTTGCTGCTTCAGGTAACCCTTGAGGGATTTCTTGAAACAGCGGGCTTTCAGGATGTGAAACATCGCGATGTTTCACATTAGCCCGGAGAAGCCCTTATCAGGAATTCACCCTGGCGCGGGCATATCACATGCATCTGATTTCATGGTGCCTGGCGCCCAGTATTCAAGTCCCCTTGAATACTAATCTCCACACCATCTCATACTCAATGAGTGGTCTGGTTTGAGGCTTAGCATAAGCTAGGCCTCGTTAGTAGAATCCGGCGACACTAATTACTCAATTCTAGTGCTCGTAGGATTTTTCCTCACACAATGTTGGGGGATGTTGCCCATTTACAATTGTCTGTTGGCCGTCGACTGAAATTGGGCGCGGCCAATTTAAAGCCTAGGCGTGGCGTGACTCTCATTTGTACTCAGTAGAGTAGATTCCATATCTAACAAACTTGTTAGAATTGATATGCTTTCCAAGTCAAACAAAACTGTTAGAACTCAACAGCCACCCCCAACTGTTAGTCTTATAATGGACGTCTTCCTTACGTCCTATAGTTTATCATGGTATGTATTGAACCTAGAATAGACGAGGAACTCCCTGATTTATCCAAGGGAGGAAAACCTCGCTGTTATATACACTGGTTGTATGCAACCCTGCATATACATGAACCATAAGCACGTTATAAGCAAGTGTTACCCGACCGAGATACCTTGCATCTCAGTATCCTTGTGAAATTGTTTCCTAACAAACCTTTGTTAGGCTTTTAAAAAATTGTAAAAGGGCGTGTGGTCTAGTGGTATGATTCTCGCTTTGGGTGCTCGTGTTTTCGACAAACTTGCGAGAGGCCCTGGGTTCAATTCCCAGTATGCCCCTTTAATTTTTTTTCTTTTGAGAAGTTTTTTTTTGGTCCCTTTTTCTGTTCTGTTTACAGATTTCACACTAGTATTATATTCATCTCCATATGCTTTAGTATTTAAGTCCTTTGTAGATTAATATAGGAATACCCGGAGAAATCAGGATTACGGGGATCTCGAAATGCGAAATTGGCCCCAATTGGATATTCCACATACAGCCAATACAAGTGGTAAATAAGAAAATCCTCCATCAAATCAATCAACAATTTCAAAGAATCATGTCTGCTTTTCGTTCTTGTATAATCATATGTGCTCGCTTTTTCTTCTCTCTGACGTCGTGTGTATTTAGTGGTCTCAGGGCTACCCCGGGGCCCTCGGCTTTAGCTTTTGCGTCGCACCAGCTCAGCAAATCAGAGCCCGCGGATTTGGATATTACCCACCTGTACCCCATACATGCCGATTTAACGTTTCTCAGCAGCTGCGAAGCAGAAATTTTCTCCAATCACACTGAAGAATCATTTTCACCACTACCATGTTAAGGAGTTTGAGAAACTTTTCCACCTCTAGAATCTCAAGGCAGGTCATCGGGTCTGCCAAAGGAGAGACCGTGAATTCTACCAAGTATTTGGGCCAAAAGTACCATGTGATCGATCACGAGTACGACTGTGTGGTTGTTGGAGCGGGTGGTGCTGGTCTTAGAGCAGCTTTTGGATTGGCTGAAGCCGGCTTCAAGACCGCATGTGTCTCTAAATTGTTCCCTACCAGATCCCACACTGTGGCTGCCCAGGGAGGAATTAATGCTGCTCTTGGAAACATGCACAAGGACGACTGGCACTGGCACATGTACGATACTGTGAAGGGATCTGATTGGTTGGGAGACCAGGATGCCATTCACTATATGACCAAAGAAGCCCCAGAATCTATCTACGAGTTGGAGAACTACGGTGTTCCGTTCAGTAGAAACGATGAGGGAAGAATTTACCAGAGAGCTTTCGGTGGTCAGTCTAAGGAGTACGGTAAGGGTGGTCAAGCCTACAGAACCTGCGCCGTCGCAGACAGAACCGGTCATGCCTTGTTGCATTCTTTATATGGGCAATCTTTGAGACACGACACGCATTTTTTCATCGAGTTTCTTGCTATGGACTTGTTGATGCAAGACGGCGAGTGTGTGGGTGTTGTTGCCTACAACCAAGAAGACGGAACCTTGCATAGATTCAGAGCTCACAAGACGGTCCTTGCCACTGGTGGTTATGGAAGAGCCTACTTTTCATGTACTTCTGCTCACACCTGTACTGGTGATGGTTACGCCATGGTTTCCAGAGCAGGCTTGCCTTTGGAGGATATGGAGTTTGTCCAATTTCACCCTTCGGGTATTTATGGTTCCGGATGTTTGATTACTGAAGGTGCCAGAGGAGAAGGTGGATACTTGCTCAACTCCGAGGGTGAGCGTTTCATGGAGCGCTACGCTCCATCTGCCAAGGATTTGGCTTCCAGAGATGTGGTTTCCAGAGCTATTACTATGGAAATTAACGAAGGTAGAGGTGTTGGTCCTCAGAAGGACCACATGCATTTACAGTTGTCCCACATCCCTGCTTCTGTCTTGAAGGAAAGATTGCCAGGTATATCTGAGACTGCTCATATTTTCGCCGGTGTTGATGTCACCAAGGAGCCAATTCCAATTTTACCAACTGTTCACTACAATATGGGAGGTATTCCCACGAAATGGACTGGTGAGGTTCTCAAAAAGAACGAAAAGGGTGAGGACGAGGTTGTTCCTGGCTTGTTGGCATGTGGTGAGGTCGCCTGTGCCTCTGTTCATGGAGCCAACAGATTGGGAGCCAACTCCTTGTTGGATTTGGTCGTTTTTGGTAGAGCTGTCTCCCACACCATCAGAGACTCTTTGACGCCAGGTACTCCACTCAAGCCAGTGTCCAAGGACCTCGGTTTGGAATCTATTGAGAATCTCGATAAGTTAAGAAATGCCAACGGTTCCAAGACTACTGCTGAGATCAGATTAAGTATGCAAAAAACCATGCAAAAGGGTTGTGCTGTTTTCAGAATGCAAGACACTTTGGATGAATGTGTCAAGAACATCGACAATATCGACAAATCGTTCTCAGATGTTAAGACTACGGACAGATCCATGATTTGGAACTCTGATTTGGTGGAGACCCTTGAATTGCAAAACTTGTTGACTTGTGCCACCCAAACGGCCTACTCGGCTGCCGCTAGAAAGGAGTCCAGAGGAGCACATGCTAGAGATGACTATCCAGAAAGAGATGATGTGAATTGGATGAAGCATACATTGTCCTACCAAAAGGATTTTGGCCACCAAGTTAAGTTGGACTACAGAGATGTCATTAAGACTACTTTGGATGAGAACGATTGTAAACCCGTTCCACCGGCCAAGCGTGTTTACTAGGCATCATATTATGCATATTTATGACCCAATTCCTTGAGATACGTAAGGTTTTAATAAGGAAAACAAGTATCAAACTATTCGGAAGAATTTTTTTCATTAAAAGGCCAACTAAGTAGATTGTTTACCTCTAGGTGTTCTTGATCACAAAAATTCTAGTAAGTCACTCGAACCCTTATGCTGCGTTGCACCCTTATTAGCCTGAAAATTGGATCCGGTAGAGTTCGGTTTCAACACTGTGTCAGATGAAAAGCCCGGTGGGAACTTGGTATTTGCTATCGCAGCTCCATTTTCATTTCCTTCTTTGCTATTTTTGTATTGCACGACTGGGGTTCCGATAGTCGGCCTAATTACAGTTGCATTGCTCCAATCAATTGAAGGAGATGTCGTCATCAGACCTTGCATTGGGCCAAAATCCTCTGTATCTTCTGACTGGATTTTATGGTTGCTAACAACCGATTGGTATGAACGGTTCGATTCTGCATTTGTAGCAGTAAAATCAAGATTTCTTTGAGGCTGTAAAACATTTTGATGACTAGCTCTTTGTAATCTCAGGGCAGACGGTCTCAAGGTCAATGGCTTGCTCGCTTGTTTGTTGCTTTGCTCCTTAATTGAACCTGCATTTGGTTTGAGCACTGGTGTTCTGATAGGAGCTTCTTTGGGAGTCAGTTTTATCAGTGAATTGTGGATCAAAGAATCGAAATTTGCGGAGGTTTGACTCTCACTCAGGCACAAGCTGTCTAGCTTTTCCTTGACAATCTTCAGCTGAATCTTCTCTAGAGAAGTCATAAACAGCTGAAATTCTTGCTTAGTGCAGTCATTGCACCCAAACACCAACCTGATGCACTGACTCAAAACTTTGTCAGCAGAGACTTCCAAATCCAAATCGAATTGTGGGTTGCTTTGAAGATTAACAAAAAAAATTATTATTTCCTTCACAATACGTTTGTCTCTGCTCTTCAAGTTCTCTATAATCGGGAGCAATTGATCGCTAACTATGGCTCGGTCTATGACTTTCTTAGCAATCAACATGTCGAACGTTTTTATTGTTTCCAACTTCGTGGAGAGTATAGTTGTAGTCTTGAACACTTGACAGAGCAATGGAAAGAGTATGTTCTTCATGTAAGGGAACTCAAACCCTGGTGCAACTAACGAGAGTTTTTTGAGGAAAGTGTCCTGAAGCGCTATTTGATCTTCTTTAGTGTCCACGTCTTTTGTGACTTTTTGCAAGGGTGCCAAACAAAGTTCGGACAAATCCTTGACTATGTCAATGACAGATTTTTGGGAAAGCTTCTTTGACATGGTGTCAATGTTGTTCACCATTGATAGTCTCACCTTCACTGAAGTTTTTGCAAGTTTTATGAGTGGACTCTCCGATTTTTTGGACCCTTTGTTGTTCATGATAGAATCACATATTCTATCCAGGAATGACAAATTCAGCAAAGACTTTCCAATGTTGAATACCACTTGTAACATTTTGCTTATGTAAAGGTCGGTTTCTAAGTCCAATGTTTTGCTGGATTGCAAAAGATTTATTTCAAACTGTATGGACTCAATGAGCAAAGGTAAGAGCTTCGCATTACGGAAGGTATTCGGTAACAGCGATAAAATATCATCTGAGCTGAGAATTCCATCAAGAAAAATGATTTTTTCTTCTTGGCTCTTAGTTGTGAACTCATCAATGAACCACATTAGCTTGATCAAGCTGCCATTGAAGAAATCGGAATCCATAAACTGATTAATGGACATTCTATCGTTTGGGAACCTGGCTAGTAAATGAATCATAATTGGATACAAAGATTCAGGAATTTCTTTGAGTAAATATTTGAGCTCCGCTGGTCTATGATTGTAAAACTTTTGTTCGAACTTTCTGAGCTCTCTTTTATAATCAGAGACATTACTTATGTCTGGGCAGTTGATGATGTAGTCCCCTTGGTTGTATAGGTAGAATATCATCATTCCCAATGACCAAACATCATTGGCGGTCGACAACCTCTCTGAATGGTCATCAATGACAAGTTCTGGCGCAATGAAGTTGAGATTATGATTTGCGTATTCAATCACAGATGAGTTGCTCATAATGTAGTAATTAAGCTGGTCTTGGGCATTCATTTCGCTCAAATTCTGAAGGAATTTAAATCCCGCAAGTTTCCAGTCCCCCTGTTGATTAATAAATACCGAGGACGGTTGTACATTCAAGTGTATGGTCGAACAAAAATCATGCAAGAACTGTAAACCTTTACAAATCTCTAGCAACCCTTTTTGAATGCTTAGATGATTTTCGTCATTAAGCGATACTGACGAGAGATTACCAGAGACAGGCTCTGTTGCAAAGAGGAACTTAGACTTGGTCTCCTCTAGCACCTCAAGAACCGTAAGAATCTGAGGGTGCTTTAGTTTAGTCAAGTTGGAGATTTCTGATTTAATCTGCTCGTAATATTCGCTGATGATGACCTTGGGATTTCTCGTGTTAGAAGATTGTGAGCACAAGCGGTTGACATGCGATTCAAGCTTATACTTATCGAGAATGAAGACCGAAGCCAGCTTTCCATTCTGCCGGTGTTTGGCTGGATAAACTGACCAGAGCTCTGATGTAAAAGAAGAATTGTCAGAAACGTTGTAAACACCCCGAATTCCGGTTTTGAACACTGACTTGAACATTGATCTGCTCGAGGAGTAATGTTTTGTGAGGTTTGACCTCTTCCCGCGGGTCGGGTGCGTCGAATGCCCTTTGATGTGATTTGCGCGTATTGTGCAACCGAAAATTAGCTGCTAGTGAAAAACACTTCTGATGAGCTGTGTTCCATAATGATTGTTTAAAAGGCTTTGATTTGGGTCTTGTTTGTATTCAAAAAAAAATTATTAGGGATGGAGAGTGGCGTTTTTTATTATTCTTGTGAGATAACGATTAACTGCAAAAAGTGATACATTTCATTGAGCGACCAAAAATCAGATTCATTGGATATTCACAGAAAAAGCAGTGTGAACGGTATATAGACAAAAGAAAATACACAAGTTTATAGGATTAGCAGTAAATGAATTTGGTATGTAGAAGTGTTTACATGGACGTGTGCACGTGACGCAGTGTTGAACCTCACTCGCATTACTTGTCTTTTAATCGACATCATGGAGCTTATAGAGGAAAGATACACGAATTCAGCCGACAGGTTGGACAAGCCTTCACAGTACTTGATTAGGAAATGTATGCGGAGAGCCAACTTTGAGAACATTGCCAAATCGATTACCCTGAGAACCATCTACGTTGGTAACTTGACTCACTTCACCACAGAGGAGCAGATTCACGAGCTATTTTCCAAATGCGGAACTATAGATAGAATCATTATGGGTCTTGACAGAAATAAATTGACACCGTGTGGCTTTTGTTTCGTCATATATAAGTTGGAGGAAGGTTCCTTGAATGCCATGAAGTTTTTGAAGGGAACTTATTTGGATGGTCAGAATTTGGAAATTGACTTGGATCCTGGATTCAGAGAGGGGCGGCAATTTGGACGTGGAATATACGGAGGACAAGCTTCGCAAGAAATGGAGCAGAGTGGATTTGGTGGTGGTTACGGAGGAGGCTTCAGAGGCGGTATGCGTGGAGGTTTCAGAGGCCGCGGAAGAGGAAGAAGTGGATTCAGAGGAAGAGGTGGCGGCTTTAGAGGAAGGGGCGGTAGTTTCAGAGGAGGCTTCAAGGATAGTTATGCGCCAGATAATAGGTGAGGCTTTGCTAAGCTGTTAGGATTTGTGGGAAGAAATTAGGAACATACTAGTGAATGCAAATTAAAATTGAGCTAAGTGAGCAATTCTTAGGTATTTTCTGGTAGCTAATGATTGTTGAAGTGTAACTCTATACAAGCAGAAGAAATCCAAAGTCAATGTCGGATCCACATAATTGGTAAGACTAAAGTGTGCGTTTTTTCCGTTGTACATCTTCGACTATGAGAATATCAGCAGTATACTTTGTTCTAAAATCCAGTTTGTTACCATTTAAGACAGTGAATTTCCCGAGTTTTATCACCGAAGTAACAAGAAACAGCCCAATTATCAAGGGAAGAGCCACAATTAGGGCTAGAAAGAAAAACAAAATGATGACGCAAAAAGCCCCCACATAGCAAAATACAAATATAGCCATGATGGTCAAGAAATAAGTGCTCTGGCTTGTGCTGAGAAGAAAAAAGGAGCTGGAGTATCGACTCAAATTTAGGGATAGATCAAGATAATCAAGAGCTTTATCCAAGGAGTCCAAGTGTTCACTGTCTGTCTCATTAAGAGCCCAAATGCTTTTAGAAAGTGCTGGCATACTCTAAAATGCCTTAAAATTTTGCGATTTCTAGGTGAGAATATACAAGCTTCCTATATCCCAATCAACCTGTGTTCAAGGAACTCCAGATCTCTTTGTCTCGGGTAAATTTGTTCCGAGCGACACTGATGGGTGCAAACTAGTTCCGCATTATTTTCTCACAGTACAGACAGCACAACTCTGCAGCAATACTGACAGGGCTCAGGGTCCCTTGGGCCCTAATTCGCATACAGCTGGTTGCTACATCTAATTTTGGGTATTCGATTGAATTTTTTTATCCTGCATTCTATTTCCGTATCGCCGGATGGTGTATACTCAAAGGGGGCATAAGTGACGGCTAGGCCACACACGCGAAGTAGTCGTCGACTTTGAACCCTAAATTGTAGCAGTAATTATCTTCATAACATTGGTTGCTAATGTAAGAGCCATTCTTACAATCTGGCACATATGGGTTGTTTCTGTACACATGATTTGTATACAACTGAGCGAAGTCAACATCCAGTTGATTGGCCAAACGCTTGAGGACGAATTCATCCCAGAAAGTTGCGTTCAAGGGAGCGCTTTTGGGCCATTTACCCTCTGGATCATAAGTTTCACGGGGAGAATATTCAAACAACCATACAGGCTCTTCAGGTCCGCTAACCCAAGTCTCATTCAAAGGCGTATAGTAGTTGTATGCGTTGACGATGTTAAACGACTCATCTTCAACTTCGTAATATCTCCATGATGGGTTAGATGGGCCAAGAGGGGTAATAGACTGGGAAATCCAGGCCATGTTGATGGGGGTAGAGTCGTTCGAGTAAAGGATCTTAAACTGATCCTTGTGTGTATGGCCATAGAAGATATTAGCAATAGTGTAGGGTGAGAACCGCTCAACGATTTTGGCAAAGATGTTGGATTGAATTGGGAGTGCGTCAGTGTCACCAGCAGGTATGTGAGCCAAGATCCACACCCTCTGGTCATTCTTCTCACTTTCCACTAATTCATCAATCAAGAACTGCCACTGTCCGAAGAGATCCGGCTCGTTTTCGATGTCAATAAAAGAGTACAAGTTTTTCTGGTAATAACAGTTGGAGTTCAACGAGATGACTTTGAGACCACGCTGGGTGGTTGTAGAAAATGCTGAATAATGAGAAGACATTTCTGTTTTTAATGATTCGTTCAACCACCCATTTGAGGTCCACAGCTTGGCTATCAATTCGTCGTTCCAATGGTAAATTGACTCATTTAACGTGACGTTGTTCAATCTGTGTGGAGCTAATTGCCCATAAGGAAAAGTATCATGGTTGCCCAAAGTTGGGTATATAGGAAGGCCTTTCAAGTAATATTTCATAATTCCATACGACCTCAATTCCGCAAACTTGGTCACGTTAGCATCACAGTGTGCCACATCATGATCCACAATGTCCCCCGTGAAAATAGAAAACTCAAAAATTTTGGACTGAGAGTGGGAGGCTATGTAGATCAAACTGTTGTTGAATAATACTTCTGGTGGGTCGCATTTATAGTTTCCAAAAGTGGATGCGGGTGTATGGGCCCAGTTCCAGCCTCTGTTTTTCGGAAAGTCTTCGTGGTCACCTGGGTGAAAGGTCTCATTCTCGTAAAAAGAACCTGGGTAAAAATTAAGAGCAATGGAGCTTTTGGCTCCTGCATCTTTGTAGACGTTTGTGAAGTTGTATTCAGAGCCAGTTAACTCCTTATTAAACGATTCCGGTAAACAGCACAATCCTTGGGAGCAATTAGCCTCCAGGCCAACCTCGTATCGTAATTCGTCATGAAAATCGGAAATATGTAACACATTAAACAAGTCTCTGTTTTGGTTTTTGTACTCTGGTTCTGAATTGTGTATTTGCTGTTTCTCAGGCCACATAGAGTCCAAATCAATAATCAGAGATAATTCGGGGGTCTGAGGAGCCTTACAATACTTTCCCTTGTAGTAACAGTACGAATCAAGAGTCAACTTGGAGGACACGTTCATATGTCTTATCATTTGAATAAAATCATTGGAAAAAAGGTTGATGGAAGTCGTACTTTCGAAGCGATCTTCGTCAAAGCTGTCAGCATCCGTATTTTGAGTATTAGTGAAGATGAAAAAGTCCACGAAGTTGCAGTTTTTATCTTTGTTGTCATTCTCCAGGAGACAATACTCATACAAGAGCAAAGCAACAAGATGCTCATACCCGGGGTCCCTCTCAACTATCCTCTTGGCAAACTTCACCTTGTGATGACATTTCTCACAGGAAGTACCATTGAAGTTCTTCAACTCCAGCAATTTAGAGGTGAGGTAATCAGTTTGTTCAGTGGACAATTGTGACAAGAGTCCATCAATAATAGAGCCTTGTGGTGTTTGTCTGCTTTGAATCTGTTTCTGGATTGAATCAATATTATCGATGATACGAGCCGCCACAAGCCCCAAGTAAATGGGTGCGAAAAGAAACCAAAGCATGGTTTAGTTGTGCGAGGGCGGAATCTCAGTCTATATAAAGCGAAGAAAGATCAAAAAGGCTCAAAAAAAGGGGTACATATGCCAAGATGAGTTCCAGGGGCTAGAATGGTTGCTCTTATATACCTTATAATGCAGAGGTCTGGGCACTATTAATACCGTTGAATTGCGCGCCACGTGGTTGCGGTGCACGTTGTTATGCGGACACATATCCAATAAATTTGTAAGTTTTATTGACTATTCATTATTTCATATTTCCAATCTTTCAATTCTGGAGCCTATTGTCCTGCTTTCGAGGGAACCTCGCTTAGGCTGGTTTGAGATATTCTGGGTGTCTGATTCGTAAGTTCGTTTTGATTCCTTCGTAGCCAGATTTAAATCGAGTGATCCACCGATGGGCTCACTTACCAAGTAGTTGGGATTATGAAATGTGTCTACGTACTGCTCAGATCATCTGAAGAGGACTGATTTTTTTATACGCCAGAGAAGTCTTTTCTATTGTGTCTTTAGCTGCGAAATTCCGCGTGCACGTAAGCACACCAATAGGAGAACAATAGGATAATATTAAGTCATTAAGATTTAAGGACGCATTCCATACAAATAATTGACAAGAGATTACAGATAGACACATTTTTTCTACGTGTTTTTGTATTAATCAATTTGGTTCTTAATCTCTACTATTAATTAGTTTCAATCTATTAAATAAATTAGGGCCCACTAAGTCTGCTTCTTCTCAGAGTCTGTAGCGGATACAGAGTCTGTATTAGTGTAAGAAAACTCTTTCTCATCCTCATTAGTAGCTGGAGTGGGCTCTGGGTCGGTATTCGAGTTGTAAAGCACGATACCGTTTTGTCTAGCAAACTTCCGTTCCTGCCTTTTGTAAAAAAACAACACAACTAAGGTCCAAAGACACAAGCAGAAGGCACTTGTGGCCGTAAATGAGTAACCCTTCAAGAATCTTGGAGCCTCCTTCGTCTTCCACACGATCACAGACATCCAAGCGGTGGAGGCTTGGGCCAACATGTTCATGACTACCAAAACAACCGCACGTTTCTGAGCATCTCTTCGGCAAATATCGTTTTGCCACGAGTACAAGACGGGAGCCATGGCCCAGCCAAAGTACTGCATACACCATGCAAACCACTTGGCCCTCTCAGGAACCTTCCAAACTGCCAAGATCACGTTACCCGTAATGTTGAACACCTGCGAAAGAAAAATGGCTGACCAACGGGATTTGAACAAATCGGCATACATGCAGGTCAAGAAGAGCCACAAAATTCCAAGCCCGGGCGTTAAAGCACTGTAGTCTTGGAGCTCTCCTGCGCTAAATCTACCGAGCGACTTCAACCACAAGATGTATGCACCCGAAGCACCGTTACTGTTGTTCCAACACAACATGTTCCAGAAGGCCAAGACATAGAATTCCCACGATGTCAAAATCAGCTGCCAAATGTCCTTCGAAACTAAAGATTTGAACAAGTGCATCTGGGGTCTGCCTGCGGTATGGTTTTGTTTGAGCTTTTTTCGTAACAACCGGATCTCGTCATCTGTCAACCAGATCGAGTAGCAGTCCGTGGGCGTGCCAGGAAGCATATAAAAGCCAATTATACCGACAGCCACAGAAACAACACCATCAATGATAAAAATCCACCTCCAGGCCTCCAAGTTCCCCACACCTTCAAAGGCACGCATAATGGCACCAGAAACTAACCCAGACGTAAGCACACCCAAATATTGACCAATGTAGTAAACCATGGAGCGGCGGGCAATCATGGCTGGATTGAAAATAAATGTTCCGAAAAGGTACTGGTACGCCAAATACGACGGCGCCTCAAATACACCAATGAGAAATCTAATGGCCTTGAGTTGACCCACGGTGCTCACCTTGAAGGTACCAATAGTTAAGGCACTCCAGCAGAGATCCAAGCAAGGCAATACGTAGTTCAAAGGAAGACCATATAACGCATACATGAAGGGGATCTGGAACACGATGTTTCCCACGTTAAAAAGCACCTGCGTATTAACCAAGTCGTTACCTTTCATACCAATGGACTCCTTCAATCCACCCACATATGCATTGTTCAAGTTTGTTTGATCAAGATACTTGACCCAGTATGCCATCAAAGAGTAGAAGGTCAAGAGAATATCAATTTTCCACATGAGTTTCCTCTCAGCAGGTGTGTCGTTTTCGTCAAACCATTTGTACCATTTATGGTTGGAGCGGGTGAACTTGTTCCAGCGGTACTCATACTCGTCAAAGAATCGCCACCACGGCCTGTTGGCCTCGTCTCTGTACTCCAACAGGTCGGGAGCTTCTTTGGTTTCCACCTCGTAGTTGTTGTCCTGTAAGCCTATCTTCTGCACTTCGGAATCTCCTTCCACGATTTCTTCATTTTCGTCAACGATTCTTCTGACAGGGATGAAACCCCACTTTAGTCTGCTCAAAGGCTCCTTGAGAAAAGACATCAAGTTAATGACCGAAAAAATTTAGAGTTGCATTAGATGGTGATATAGATACATATATATGTGGCGGGCATGAGCACTGCTCACGTGATGCGCCTATCATCACCGGTTCCGGCCCCATAAATGAGTCATCGGTGACTTTTGAATGCTTTAGTAATTAATTTCTTCTTTAGATTCCGGAACTACTTCCAAGCTACACTAATTTTTGGTACTAGTATAATCCTCTGGTTTTTTGCACACCAATTTTGGCTCAACTCCACATTCTCGCTTACTCTGGAGTCCGATGCTCTTCGCGTACTTCGTAATTTGCGAGGTGTGGCTTTCACTGCAACCATAGAAGTATATGCACACCTAACAAATGTTATTCTCACAATAGCAACCAAGTATTATAAATTTCCGGTTCTTAGAGTCGCTAATGGAATTATGCCTTGAATTCTCAAGAAAAGTGTACTTCTAGAATGTCGAAATGTCGTATTACAGAGTATGAGTAGGCTATAGGCTTGTTGGGAGTGCATGCGAAGCGGAAATGGACGCAGGGCGGAGGAGTGCTTTGTGGTCTCACTTTTTCGGTTTCATGGCCAGTGCAACCTTGTGAGTCAGACTGTGAGAGAACTAGTGCATCGTCATAAAATTAGAGATTCAAAAAAAAACTTAGCAATATTCCGTCTTCTGCGACAGTCTTTCTAAATTTTTTTTTCAAGTCAAGAATTTTGTAAGCACAGTCACTAATTTTAATTAAAAGAGACCGGACATATGGGGTGGGTGGGGATATTACCAAGCAACAGCCAAATTTCTGCGAAGCACCATGCGCTTCCACGGCCTTTTTCGCCGTAGATCGCCAAGAAATAAAATCAAATAACTTAACGACATGATAATGATTGCAGTACCATAATTTCACACGTTCTGCTAGTACATTACTCACTGTGGCCCTAAGTGGCTCGATTCACGTTGATCGGGCGGGAAACAGTAATTTCCTTTTGATATGGCCGCATTCAAATGTTAGACTTCAACAAGAAACGCACGCTGTCGGTCTATACAGTGCTTTTCAAAACTATTCAAACTAGGGGGGCAAAATGTTTGGAACCAGAACTAGCAAAAAAAACAAACCAATAATTAAGAAAGTTTCGTACCCCCTCACAGAGTCTTTCAAACCAAATGGCGTAATTTTTCACACCAACTTTCATTAGAATTCAATATTCTGAATTCTTAAATCTGGAGGCTGGTTCGAATAATTTTGAAAACACTGTATATTGAACCTATCACTTGCGTTCTAAATTTATCATGATGTGTATTGAATGTAGAAAAGTCGAGGAACTCCTTGGTAGTCCAAGGAGAGGAGAACTCCGCTGTTAGATACATTGGGTGTATGCAATCTTGCACAAACATGAAAGATGTGTAATATGCAGGTGTTACCCGACCGGGATTCCTTACACCTCAGTATTCGACTTGGACTTCGTTTCCAAACGCAAATATTGTAGACTTCGTTACCCAGCCAAGATACCTTGCATCTCAGCTATCGAATTGGAACTTGTTTCCTAACAAATAGTGTTGGGTTCCTCAGAGCTCATTCATGATAAATAGTCTTATGCTAGCGCAAGCTCTTAATTATCGGTTTCTATCTTTATGATTTTACGGTACTTTACTCAATTGGAGAAAATGACAAAGACTGATTTTTTTTCTCAAAACTAAAGGATAGTTTCCGTTTTGCTTTTATCTAGAATTCGCAAATTACGACGAGTATAAATTTCATCAGAGCATTTTAAATGGTATGTCGAGAATGGAGACAATAAGCAGAATGTAATGTGCATTTGCACCTGTGCACCAGAGTCATTAACTCCAACTGCGCTTATCTATACATAATAAAACATCCGTCACCACTGAAATGTCCCAGCCACTGAGAAAGAAACTTCTTTTGATGGGACGGTCCGGTTCCGGGAAGTCATCTATGCGTTCCATTATATTCTCCAATTACTCTGCCTTTGATACACGTCGTTTAGGTGCCACCATAGACGTCGAGCACTCTCACCTCAGGTTTTTGGGAAATATGACGTTAAACTTATGGGATTGTGGGGGACAAGATGCTTTTATGGATAACTACTACACGACGCAAAAAGACCACATTTTCAAAATGGTACAGGTATTGATTCATGTGTTTGACGTGGAGTCCAAATCCATCAATAAGGATATTGAGATCTTCGTCAAAGCGCTCACAAATTTGCAGAAGTTTAGCCCGGACGCCATAATCTTTGTTTTGCTACATAAAATGGACTTGGTTCAGTTAGACAAAAGGGAGGAGTTGTTTCACATAATGATGGAGAAGTTACAGAGGATCTCGAACCCGTTCCAGTTCAAACTAGTCGGGTTCCCTACATCCATTTGGGACGAGTCCCTCTACAAGGCATGGTCGCAGATTGTATGTTCATTAATTCCCAATATGAACTTGTTCAATAGCACATTGCTAAGATTCAACGAGGTTCTTGAAGCGGAAGAAATCATCTTGTTCGAGAAAACTACGTTTTTGGTGATTTCACTGACAGCGTCAATCCAACGACAGAAACAGGGCTCTAATCTCTCAAATATTGATGCGTTGGATCCCAAAAGGTTCGAAAAGATTCTGAATATTATCAAGACTTATAAACAGTCTCTTTATAAGCTTCGGTCGAACTTCACCAATTTGGTGATTCGCGGGCTGAATGGGTCGCATTTCTACATTGATTTTCTCACTGACAACTTATTTATTATGGTTGTTTTGAAAGACCGGAGTAGCGAGGAAAATTACTCGAACAGACAGGAGGATTTGTTGGTTTTGGAAAATATCAAGGATGCAAGAAAGTGGTTTGAGAAAATAGAGAGCGGCAAATGAGCTGCTTTTTTTTGCTCTGATCTTGGCGAGTTGGTGCTCAATTTATATCAATCGCAATGTCATTTTAGATGTTACCAGAAGCATGACAGTATAAAGATTGCCTTGTCGACAGAATCGCCATGACTATATAATGTTACAGAAGAGGCCTTGTACTACAAATCAGGTTACATGTCACAGGAATTATGTTGCATAATGATCGGTAGTATCATATTACTGAGTGATCGTAATATACTACAAAAGCATCAGGTTTTATAATAGCGGATGCTACAAAAAGGAGAGTGCTATCTCAGGAATCACGATATGGAGAGATCAAATACCAAGTTAAAGAAAAAAAGAGTGCTATGTTGCGGGATATTATACAAACACTGCGTGATATGAAACCAAAAGATGCAATTGTTGAGGATGTTGATGGTTAAAAAAATATTTCAGGGAAATGGTGCAGCATGTTACAGAGAGCGAATAACCGATCAAGACTAAAACCTTGGCATTCGCCATGGACAATACGAAACGAGCTTGCACCAGAAGAATGAACCGCAAGTGCGCCTCAGCCTTCGACCTATTACCAGATTCAAGCGGAGTCCAGTGCGAACAATAGTGACAAAAAAAAAAACACTTCTCGCGCGAGTCATGCTCGAGCGCGCCGTCTCGAGGTTTCGAGCTCCATTTGAACCCGCAACCAAACGAGACATTTTCCTATGCCTGCACTGTACTTACTTACTTTCGTACACATCCATTTCTACTGATTTTTCCGTACCCTTTCATCTTTATCATTTTCCAAGTGCTTATTCACTTCTTATTAGGTATAGTTCTTTGTGCAATTTTTTTTCCTTCTTTCCCCTTTGTCTCTTCTCTGGCAGTCCCCACTTTATTGTGCCATCTCGACAAGTTCAGTCTGCGCGCGCTATACGATGTTTTTCCCTAGACCACACGCTCGTTTAAAGTTTCTTCACGTCTAGTCTGAAGTCACACCTTCTAATATCACATCACCAAAAATGGGCAAAATCGTCCAGCTCCTCTCGCACCCCAGCGAGTTCTTTGCGGTCATCCAGTATATGGGGTTCAAGAGCTCGATGTTCCCACTCGACCTCACTAATGCACCACCTACTTTGGTCACCTGCTACCAATACTTGGACTTGACGTCTCGGTCCTTTTCTGCTGTGATTAAGGAATTGCATCCTCAGTTACGGAATGCTGTGATGCTTTTTTACTTGGTTTTGCGGGCATTGGACACTGTGGAAGATGATATGACCATCGACCCCAAGATCAAGGTGCCCTTGTTGCGGTCTTTCCATGAGAAATTGAATTCCAAGGACTGGACTTTTGATGGCAATGGACCTCGAGAGAAAGACCGTGCGGTATTGGTCGGCTTTGACAACATTTTGGCTGAGTATCATAAATTGAATCCTGCTTACCAAGACATCATCAAGCGCATCACCCTTAAAATGGGTGCTGGTATGGCCGATTACATATTGGACGAGGATTTCAACACCAATGGTGTAGAAACCGTGGCAGATTACGACTTGTACTGTCATTACGTGGCCGGTTTGGTCGGGGAGGGTTTGTCGGACCTTATGGTTTTGGCTGGTTTTGCCAGCCCTGAAGTTCAAGCCAATGACTACCAGCTCTCTGAGTCCATGGGCTTGTTCTTGCAAAAAGTCAACATCACACGTGACTACCATGAGGATTTGGAGGACGGCAGGGCCTTCTACCCCAAGGAAATCTGGTCCAAGTACTCAACTGCTTTAGCCAATTTCCACAAGAACCCCAACGATAGGGAGAATGGTGTGGCATGCATCAACGAGCTCGTCTTGAATGCTTTAGGACATGCTACTGATGTTTTGACTTATCTTTCTCTCATCAAAGAGGCTACTAGCTTCAATTTCTGCGCCATTCCTCAGGTAATGGCCATTGCCACCTTAGCAGAGATTTACAATAACCCTACAGTGTTGGACGGCAACGTGAAAATCAGGAAGGGTACCACTTGCAAACTTATTTTGGAGTCCCGCACGCTTCCGGGCGTAGTCAACATCTTCCGGAAATACATCCGGATCATCAACAAAAAATCGAACGTCAAGGATCCTAATTATTTGAAGATCGGAATCAAATTGGGCGAAATTGAGCAGTTTTGTGAGATCATGTACCCTTCCAAGAACGCCGTGCCTGCTGGAGCGCGCAGAAACATCCGGAGCATCAATGAAAATATTTTGGCCCGGGGAAACTTCGATGTGGACGGAGAAAAGATCATTCAACAGGAGGTGGTTAAGTGCTACGGAGTTTTGTTGTTTTCGGCCACACTTATGGCTGCCATCATAGTAAGATTGTTCGTTTGATTTCACATGATGACAGATAGTGGAGATTATGAAAATTACTAGAACTATGAGAACCATGAGAATCCTGGAGAATCCTGAAGATTCTGGGACTCCTGAAAGACATATGGATCTCATGGATGATTATGAGAACCACGCAAACCACGGAGATCATGAGAATTACGGAGAGTACGGAGATCATAAGAATCATGGAAATATGGAAATTTAGGAGATTGTATGAAAATCTTGGAGAGATGGAGAGATGGAAAAGAGAAGATCGCATCAGAAAAGACAAGAAATCAGAAGAAATCTTGAACATGGGACAATGTTTGTATCACTAGAGATTTAATGCAAGGCCAGCCAAACTTTCATACAGAAACTAAGCAGTAAAATACGTGCAGGACAGTGGAAACGCCTCTTAAGGCTGGTTGCAACGGTCATTTTTTCCCGGTACGCTTGCATTATCTTTGTCTCTTCAATGCTATCGGATTGCACATAAGACACTGCCATCCAATTACTCACTTCGCACAGCCGAGCCAGGCCACTCTATAGATAGGGTCGATTTCCTACAAATATAATTTCTTACTCACAGGCTACTGAAAAAAGGAAGTGTCGAAACCACAGCAGTGTATAGACGACCTAGCAGAATTTGGATAAAGCCAGAATACAAGAGATATACTCGCAGAATTAAAAATTACGCAACTTTTACAGAACTTTAACCTACAGAGACACGGCAGAATATAATCATTACAGAAGTTAACCGATCTCACATAACTAAACAATAAAGAATACAGGACATTAACAAGACTTCATATAAGTTGATATAACTTGCACGACTTCACCGCAGTCGACAGAGTATTGAACAGAATGGCCATAGAATCTATGGAGTTTCCGGTCAAGAGCATTAAGTGGCTGGTTTATGAACAGGTCACGCCAATCTTACTCCAGGTCTCCAATGGACCATGCCCTCTTATTTCCTTAGTGAATACACTACTTTTGGGAGAAGACATTCTGCAGCGTCTGGAGAATCCCCGGGACCCCTCTGACTTGGGTAACCTTCGACGCCTACTTCAGAGTCACGTGGGCAGAAGCGTGCCCTGTGCGGATGTTATTGCCGCTTTGGGTGATATTCTCTTGGCTACCCCGGATTTGGAACAGGCAGTTTTAGACAAGTTGCTCAATATCCTCCCACTCCTCCATACAGGGCTAGAAGTTAATCCGAATTTAGTCACGGGAAAGGTACAGGACTCAGACTTGTCTGCTCAGGTGTTCAGTGCTTTTGGCTTGCAATTTGTGCACGGCTGGTGCATTTCTCCGGGCAATGATGAAAATGATATTTATGTGAATGATGAAGATGACATTTACGTGACCGATGAAGATCAAAAAAGAGATGAAAATGAAAATATCTACTCTATCTTTCTCAACCATCAGGACTTCAACTCCATACAGGATTATCTCCTTCAGCACGAAAATACGCCGGCTCTGAATCAGGTCCAAATTTGGCTCGATAAAAATAGCACGCAGCTCACCAGCCACGGCTTGCGGCTCATGCACCAGCAACTCCACCCCGAAACAGTGTCAATTTTTTTCCGAAACAACCACTTTTCGACGCTCTACAAGGCTGGTGACGTCTTTTATGTTTTGATCACGGACGGTTCTTTTGCCAAGTCTGCGGCTTACGTGTGGCAATCTTTGACCAGTATACTGGGAGGCAATGATATGTTTTATTCAGGAGATTTCACACCGATTTTAGGACCCACGGATGTTCCTGGTGAACGTTACGAGGCGGGTGCGTCTGAGGATTTGCTCCTAGTGCTGCAAATTCAAGCAGAGGAGGATTCCAAATATGCTTCTCTTCTCCAAAAACAGTATGATAGACGCCGGAATCCGGTAAAGAAAGCAGATCCATCAACGAAAAGATTGGACAAATTGGAGAAAAGATTGGACCAATTGGAGAAGAGGTCGAGTAAGTCCAATGCTTCCGAAAAATTCACTTTAAAGAGTGTGAAGATTGCAAGAGACAAGTCAAAGAACAAGTCAAAAGATCAAGATCTTAAGCCAAAAGAGAGTCTGGGCACCCTCCAGAAACTCAAGTCCGACTGCGTTATTATGTGAATACTATATACTTTTATGACATTTTATTTGTTTTATATTATACATTTACTCGTTTTCCGTGGCTTTATCAAACTCATCTGCCACATCGCTGTCCACGTCTGACTTAGCGTCTTCATCCTCGTCTCCCTCGTACTCCATAGGATCGTATTCAGACCTGATGTTGTCCATTTTCTTCAACTCATCTGTGTTGGGCTCCCGCAACTTAAAGTTGAGTACATCCACGGTGCTGTCGTGCAAAAAGCGGTTGATCTCAGTATTTGTCGAAGCTCTGTACTTCTTCAATTCCACCTTTCCAGAGATGGGGCTGTAGTAGGCAGCACGCCGCTTCTTAGAGTTCTCATCCGACACGAATTTGATAGCCAACTCGCCGTATGGCTTGCTGGACCGCTGGTAGCTCATGTCATAGTTCTTGTAGTGGCGGAAACGGAAACTGTCCAAGTTTTCATCATCATCGGCCAAAGAGTTGGCTGGTTGCTCTCTTTCCACAGAATCCAACTTTTCGCGTAACTCACGAAGCGACCGTACATCTTTGTTTTGGTAGAGACTCACCCATTCGCCGTCCTCGGAGGTGATTGGCCTGTAGATAGCACATTTCAATGCATCTTTCTGTAATGTGGCATTATAAGAGTCCTTTTGCTGCCTCTTCAATGCATCCAAATCTCTATTGATCGAAGCAGACCCCGTAAACTTCACCGTCAAGTATTTGGTATCCATCATAGCCGTATCGGGCAAAAGCTGGAATGTCAGTACAGCACGTAAGTGCTTCTTGCGGGGATGCCTGAACAGCTCAAATTTTGAAAGCGACTCCTGGGCATCGTCAAAGCTTTTTTCCACGGCTTTGAGCTGTGATTCTGGATCTGCCTTGTCGTCATCGTCTTTAAGGAGTTCGGCCGCTTTCTCCTCCAGCTTGACTGCGGATTGTCTGTCGGCAATGTACTCTGTTCTTCTCAAAAATGAAACACCTGGCTCAGACTTGTTGATCTTGCCTATTCCTGCATCTCTAAGCAAAGCTCTGTCCTTGGCGTGAAGGGGAATGGCGTTGTTGCTGAAGATGACGTCGGGATTAGAGCCATCCAAAAACCCCTGTACTTGCAAGAGGTCCATAGTCATACCGAAATCATCATCAATTTGTCCGATGAACTGGTGGAAGTTTTCCTTGCGAAAAAGGGAACTCAATAGACTTTGGTGTTCCTGTTTCTGCGTCACGTGCTCCGTGGTGTTGTACTTTATGAACTTGGGGTTCAAAGGCGGTGCAGGCAAGTTATTGGAATATCTGATTTTGGCAATGTAGTCTTGCCTGACAGGTTTGTGGCTCATCACTGGATACGTGGTTCGGAGTTGCAGTGCTGATATTTGAGAGGTGAGCTTGTTTTTAGGCGTGCGAAGCTCAAATGGTAGGTCGATTAGGAGATCAGTGTACGTTTACTGGAGTACATGGGTATCAGTATGTCCAAATAAATTTCTTATATTTTTAATTTGAGTACATGGACTATACAGCTAATCGAATAGAAAGATTACAAAAATCCACAAAGAACCTACCTATAACTGATGCACCAGTATTTCAATACTGCACTAACTTAAGTACTATCGAGCCTTTTTAAAGGTTTCGTGCTAATACGGTACTCCACTATACTCTTAATAAAAAAAATTAAACCATCGATTTTGTTAACTTTATGTTGGTCAAGATACCATTTCATTCTTGATACTTCTAGAAATATTCTTCGCTGCGATTGTCAAAGAATGTGCAATGTGTCTAATTCAATAAAATTCATAGTCAATATAAGTCAGAATATAATTTCAAATTACTTTAACTTCTTGATGGTGTTGAAGAAACTCTCACCTTGAGCGCGAGCAATTTCCAACTCCAAATCAGACACTTCACGAGAGCCATCTCCGCCAGCAAAAGTGCCTGCACCCCAAGGCGAACCTCCATGCACCTGGGAGTTGTCAGCCTGGCCCGCGTGTGCATATCCTAAAGGCACGTACACCATACCGTGGTGGACCAAAGTAGATAAAGTACTAATTGCAGTAGTTTCTTGGCCTCCGCCCAAAGTACCGGTACTCACAAAGAGTCCTGCGGGCTTGCCCCGTAAGGTCTGGCCGGCCCAGAGTGCACCGGTTTGGTCCCAAAACGACTTGAATTGGGTAGGGAAGTTTCCAAAACGAGTAGGAATTCCGAACAAGAATGCATCATATTCCTTCAACGTATCCACCGTGGCCTCGGGCAAATCTGACTTTATTCCGCCCAATTTTTGCACCAAAGATTCGGGCAAAGTTTCTTTAACTTGGAAAAGATCGGCCACACCTCCCGCGGCGGCGATTCCTTGTTGCTGAGCCAAAGCTAACTTTCCAATGTGCTGGTAAAGGGAGTAGGTAATGATAGCTGTTTTTGGTGCCATTGTATTGCAAGTATCAAGAAAAGAATATACAGATAAACAGAATAAAGCCTAAGGATGAAACGAATAGAGTATAAGAACGATACTTTGAGGAAGGAGTGGTTAAGGCGGCATAGTCGCCCTTTATACGCGTGGAATTCCAGCCGCCTTTAGTAAAACTTAGTAAAATGGTTGCTGCGAGTGCTATGTGCAGTAGCGACCTTTTACTCATGAGAATCTGTACATTTGTATATCTGTCCCTCTAGTCATGTATTTACCATGGTCTGTCTTTAATGAATAAATTTTGTATAATTCACATACAATTTGCCTTTACTTTACAATAAGGAGTATGGTATTTTGCTCTGTACCTCATTTTATATTAGTCTTCGCTAAACATACTTATTCTACACTTCTTACAAGAATGCATGATAGAATAAAGAAAGATAAAATGATATAGCAATATGTTCGATATGTAATTACTGGTTTAATATATAATGTGTTTTAATATATGTTGTGCAATTAATCCTCGTATTCTGTTGGGTCGTTTCCTCCAAAGCAGAAGATCTGGTGAGAATTTGGTTTGTCCAAACGCTCTAAGATATTGATGTCCAAATCAATTTTTCCCAAGTTGGAGCCATCGTGCAATTGATCACTTGTTCCGTGGCTGGGGGGCAAGATGTTGAAGTTCTCTCTGATTCTGCTCTTGGTGGCCGTCTTCACCAATGGAATAAAGCCCTGCAAGTAAGACCACTTTAACAAGATCTCTATCTTGGACACCTTATACGTACGTTCCAATTCCAACAACTCGGGGTCTTGGAGCTGTTGGCCCTGGGTCAAAGGCGAGTAAGCCTCAATGAGGATATTGTGGCTGGTCAAGTACTCACGCAACTTGACTTGAGGCAGCCATGGGTGCAACTCCAATTGGTCGACAGCTGGAGTCACCACAAAACCCTCGCTGTTCAATAACTCCTCGATGTGCTTAATACCAAAGTTAGAGACACCAATGGTGCGGATCTGGAGAACATCGTTTCCGGGGTGCAAGTAAAACTCCTGCAATGCCTTCCAAGTGCCAACTCTCTTCTCCTTGGAGGTATTTGGGGAGTGGATCAACACCAAGTCCACGTGGCCAATGTATTCCTTGACATCCTGGGCGATCTTGGCCACGGCCTTTTTCGTCTGCTCGTAGCCCTGGTCCGTGTTCCACACCTTGGTAGTGAACCAGATGTCCTCCCTAGAAACATTGTCATTGTCTTCAATGAATTTGGCAATTGCCTGTGCAGCCTCCTTCTCGTTGTGATACACCATTGCACTATCAATGTGACGGTACCCCTGAGTCAAAGCCTCATAGACCAATTCAAAGGTCTCCTGGGGAGACAATAGGTAGAGTCCGAAGCCGGCAACGGGGATGTAATTACCGTTGTTTAACTTGTACTTGGTGGTCTGGGTCAATTGTTTAGCCACGGTCTGAATAGTCATATTGGAAACAGGTGTGAAATGTTGCTACAAAGTGGCAAATCTGGGGGTGCGAGCCCGTAACTTTATATGGCCGTTGGAACCGCCGCCACAGAGTGCGCAATGTTGCTCGTCTCTATGCAGTGACTAGGTGCGAGCTCAGTCATTATCTCATGGCCACCACCTCATGACTACCACACGAGCCGCAACCTTAAGGGAGGTAATGGTCAAATGATAAGAGCCAAAATTAAAGGTGTCGGTCGAGAATAGTAAGGACTTCAATACCTATTGAGTATGAATGACCATTGATAAGAATGGCTAACGGCAATTAATGGCTCAATTACGTAATCAAAAGCTTCAATAATTGATTACGTACTCTCATGTAATTGACATTTGTTAACTATTGACTCTCTCAGGATTACGGCGCATCCATTTAATTTATTCTAGAACGTGATGCATGAGGTTGAGGTTTACGCTATTGGTATAATGAGGATCATACAGTGTTTTTCAAAACTATTCAAACTAGTGCGACAAAATGATTCAAACCACCGCGACAAAAAGTTTCGTACCCCTTCGCACAATCTTACAAACCAAATTTGCGTTGTGTTTGGTTTGAAACATGTTGTCGCGGTGGTTTGAATCATTTTGTCGCACTAGTTTGAATAGTTTTGTCGCGGTGGTTTGAATAGTATCGAAAAACACTGTAATATGCCTTCCTACAGTCCTGACATGTGATCGGTGGTGAGCTTAGAGTACGATCAGAAAAAGACACTTTGTTATTCTTTACTATTTACTATGAACTCTTTGGATTTACCCTTTATCAATAATAAGTCATTACACATTCATGTAGGTGATAAAATTTCCGTTTGCTGTTTGGTAAATGGTAAATACACTAATAATTTTTGAGTATGATATATCTAATACATCATTATGTAGTACATTAAGAGGAAGAGGCTATTATGAACTCATAGAAATAAAGAATGAGGGAAAAAGGAATCCTATTCAATGTTGCCAATCAATGTTGCTAGTCAACTGTTCTTATTCAATAGGTCTTAATATTAGCCAATCCCAATCTCGTTTACTCCTGTTATCAACTACTTCAGTTCGGCCAACTCAATCTATTGGATTCATCATACTAACTTATCAACGAATAATACTAATTTTATTAAGTATTCATACCACTAACAAGTGATCCATTCAGTAATAAATATTATTGACCCAAATATCATCTGATGTTAATTTTAACTAATCAATCCTCAATTATAGTACACAAATTTCAAACTTTCCCTACAATCTTTAAAATACTAGGAGACGAAAGTATCTTTACAGGTAGTAGTTATGGCCAATAAATTAACTAAACATAAAAAGGAAGAAAAAATCAACTTGCATTCCTCAAATATACCAAAGCATAAAATGTTCTATGCTTCCCTAGTAACTCCTACTTCCCCAATTATTCATACTCCCAAAATCCCCCTCAGTCCTAGACTCCCATTTTTGGCTCATACACTATGCCAATATTTGATCTTGAAAGGATCACTATTCTAAGTTTAACGTGTTTTTCCAGTATGATTCCAAGTTATTCGAGGGTTATAATATTTAAGGCAAAGAGTGAAGACTGGGCTTATCTACGAGATATATGCCTGCATATTGCATACAAGACTTAATTTTCATGACTACTCAAGAAGAAAACATGTGACCCATAATAAACCTAGCTCATGAATCCACAAAGAGTTCAATCCCAAGCTTAGCACCCGAAAGTGTCCGATATAGGGTGGCGTTCTGATTTTTGGGGCTGGTTTGGTCTTTCTGGTGCGCACTCATATCGCCCACTAAAAACACCAGGCAGATAACCGAGAGCATTCTTGAAACCGAGACTCACCACACAGAAATTCAAACACTCCTGAAACTGAAACTGAGCACTCTTGAAATCTAGATCAAACACACTGAAACTCGGAGATCCAGTTGCTGACCCAGAAGATTCCTATACACTGAAATATTACACATTTAGATCTTGCACACTAAGATTCTGAAACCCTGAGATCTTACCAATTAACACTAAATTAACTCCACTTAGTTTAACTCCAGTTTTGCAGTGCTATTAATAACATCATGTCTTCCAGAAAAAAGACCCTCTTGAAAGTGATTATCTTGGGAGATTCCGGCGTCGGCAAAACCTCCCTCATGCAGCAGTTCGTCAATAACAAATTCTCCCACCAATACAAAGCCACCATCGGCGCCGATTTCTTGACCAAGGATTTGACCATCGACAACAAAACCGTTCTGTTGCAAATCTGGGACACGGCCGGGCAGGAGCGCTTCCAAAGTTTAGGTGTGGCGTTTTATAGGGGTGCCGATTGCTGTGTTTTATGTTACGATGTTACCAATGAGAAGTCGTTGAACAACTTGTCATCGTGGAAAGACGAGTTTTTGATTCAACTGAATGTGTCGAATCCCCAGGATTTCCCATTTATCATTATCGGCAACAAGATCGATGTGGATGAATCCAAGAAAATTGCGTCTTTGCAGAAGAAGTTGGTCAATATCACCAACAACCAGCTAGGCGGCATGAAGTACCCAGTTTTCGAGACCAGTGCCAAGGACTCCATTAATGTGGAATCGGCTTTTGAAGTGATTGCGAAGATGGCCTTGCAGCAAGAGGAGTTGAATGAGGGCTCTCGAAACGATATGAATGATGATTATAATGATGCTATCAATATCCACTTGGAAAACTCTCTGTCCGGATGTGCATGTTAGTGAACAAATTTTAATCGACCATTCAAGATCTTCATTGTCATCAATCACAGTCTTTATTGTCATGAATCGCTGTTTTTGGCCTGGATTTTCATAGCAGAAATAATTTTGGTCGCGGACAAATTGAATACTGCTATTGGCTTTGTTGCTGTTCTGTTGCAAAATTTGAATCATGTTGAACCATGCTGTATGAAATCTGAATCAGGCAGTTTGTGTGTCTGTTCAGTAGGAATAGTGATGATTCGGGAGTTTTTCGCAAGAGATTCTTTTGGAGAATCGAGGGTATCTACTTATTTCTATGTTCATTTCCTACCATGACAGTTCATCTTCTGGTCGTGGGGCGCAACGAGTGACAAACATAACTAATTACCTGTAATTTGAATAAACAGTATTAATAGCAAAGGGTATTCGGATCAATCTTCTATAGGTCTGAAATCAAACGTACGAATAACTGTGCACAGCCTACCAATAAGCTACCATGAGATCAGCAACAGTAGCAATAGTTTAATTGACTGTCTTCTTCGAATGTTGTACTAGTTTATATTCCTCTATACACTGGTTCTCTTTATGAATGGTTACTCTGTGAGATAACTCATCCTAGAAGCTCTATATTGGTTTATAGGGGGGACTAGAAGTCTCACAATTGCAAGGGAAGCTGTTATATGCATTCTGAAAGTCATTTTTTGACATACTGCGGTGAAGTATGGCCTACATATTATGACGTTGATGGGAAGTAGGTCGAGATTCTTCTAGGGTAATTCTTTAATTATGAGCTCATATATAGAGTAATTTCCCTAAATTACATATATATATATATGATTATATGTACATAGATGCTACACGTCAAATAGTTCATAATACTTAAATCAGCCGTACATTGACCTAGAATAGAAAAGAGCTAATTATCGCACCCATCGCTTATACAGATTATGTAGTTTACACTTTAGACTATCCCATACACTTAAACTCTTGAGTCATATACCTTGTATCTAAATTATTTCATATAAGATCTTTACTAGAATCAACACCTAGAATGGCTTACATAGATAACATAGCTTAAACAATTATGATAGTTTTTCAGCTAAAATAGAGCTGTAGCTAGAGTAGCTTATTCAACTAGATACTATCATTGCAGCGTCACTATAGCTGATATTATTAAAAAAAATATTCAGCAAGCCCGTCAAATCATAATTTTTAGCACCAACTAATCCTAAAATTTTTCAAATTATTACTGGAGCTTTTACAGTAGGTTTTTTCTAATCTCGTATTCAAACCAGCAATGAAAGCCACCTAAAGAAAAGAAATTTTCATTGATCAACTACGATAAAAAACACAATACGCACTGCTGTTTGTTATTTAAGGAAATAAATAATGATGTCAATATTAATGAATATTCAGCGTAATAAATCTAGACCACCAAGTCAAGAAATTATCTACTTCCGTGATATGTCCAAATAGCAAGCTGAGTTCTTAAAATTCAAATCCACTGAATGTGTAATTGAACTTTTTTAAAAATCAATTGTCTGTATTATGAATGTTTTCACAATTGAACTTCAAATTGTAATTTCTCTATAATACTGCACTGGAGGTGTCCAATTTTATGCAGTCCAGACTCATTTCAAACAATTGCACACAAGCTTCAACAAGAAATCTGCAATAGCATTGCCTGTGTTAATCTCATTACCATTACCATTGTTGTTGTGATTCTGGTATTGTGGTTGTTGCTGCTGGTATGGCTGCTGGGCAATGGGGGCATTGTCCCAGTGTGTAGGAATGGATCCTGAATTGGAGTTGTTCAAATCAATCACCAACACACCAGCATTTTTGGGATCCATATGATGCTTTAAGTTCGATTCCGTGCACATTTCATCAATGGCCGGCTTCAACTTGGCCACGCCGTTTTGGGAATGCAACCCTTTACCTACAATCACCCTCAAATGGCTCTGGCCACGGCGAATGGCCTCGCTGATACGTTTCTGTAATATCCATTTGGCCTCCTTGACGTATAATCCGTGGAGGTCGATTTCGTCTGCTGTTGAATCGGCGTTATTCTGCACAAAGACATATTCTGCTGCTTTTTTATTGTAGTTTTCGGCCTCTTCCAAAACCTTTTTCAGCTCTTCGCTTAACTCGTGTGCCCGCAGCTTATCGCCTGCCTTGAACGCCTGTTGTGACTCTTGTGAGAGTTTGTCGCGCTTGTGATAGAGCCTACTTGCCTGTTCCCGGTACTCCTTGTATTGACTGTCGGTAGAATGGTTGTAGTCTCTTTCATCGAAGAGGGCGGCACCTCTGTTCAACACACTAGTCATACTGACTTCCTGATGAGGCTGGCACTGTTTGTTATTCTCATTGAACTGTATGTAGTAACATCAGTACATCCAACATACCTACCCGAAACGAATTTGCATGTTATGCCGGCATAGGTACAACTAAATGTCTGAACTTCTTGGATTAGTTAGTTGAAAGTAAATTTCAGAAGTTTTATACTGCATCAATTTGGTAAATTTACATTTTGGACTTATCTAATAGTATTCAGAAACTACTTACTTCTTGGCAGCCTTTTGAGCAGCCTTGGTGACCTTACCGGCCTTGTCAGACTTCTCAACAGCCTTGATAACACCGACGGCGACAGTTTGTCTCATGTCTCTGACGGCGAATCTTCCCAAAGGTGGGTAGTCGGTGAAAGCCTCAACACACATTGGCTTGGTTGGGATCATCTTGACGATGGCAGCGTCACCGGACTTGACGAACTTAGGGTTGTCTTCCAAAGACTTACCAGTTCTTCTGTCAATCTTCTCGATCAAGGTGTCGAACTTACAAGCAATGTGAGCGGTGTGACAGTCCAAAACTGGAGAGTAACCAGAGGAGATTTGACCTGGGTGGTTCAACACAATAACTTGAGCGGTGAAAGAGGCAGCACCCTTTGGTGGGTCTTGCTTGGAGTCACCACAGACGTTACCTCTTCTGATTTCCTTAACGGAGACGTTCTTGACGTTGAAACCAACGTTGTCACCTGGGACACCCTCGACCAATTGCTCGTGGTGCATCTCGACGGACTTGACTTCAGTAGTGACACCAGCTGGGGCGAAGGTGACAACCATACCGGCCTTGATGACACCGGTCTCAACTCTACCGACTGGCACCGTTCCGATACCACCGATCTTGTAGACATCTTGCAATGGCAATCTCAATGGCTTGTCAGTTGGTCTCGAAGGTGGCTCAATGGCGTCAATGGCGTCCAACAAGGTCTTACCAGTGGACTTACCAGCCTTGGTCTCCTT
This sequence comes from Metschnikowia lochheadii, assembly GCA_002370915.1. Classification (NCBI taxonomy): domain Eukaryota; kingdom Fungi; phylum Ascomycota; class Pichiomycetes; order Serinales; family Metschnikowiaceae; genus Metschnikowia; species Metschnikowia lochheadii. The sequence continues at coordinate 26,772 of NLAW01001734.1, read as the reverse complement.
CTCCCATCCCTTGTACCATGGACAGTTGGTGGAGGCCTCGATCATGTTGTCACCGTTCCAACCAGAGATTGGCACGAATGGAACAGTCTTAGGGTTGTAACCGACCTTCTTGACGAAGTTAGAGGTCTCCTTGATGATTTCCTCGAATCTGTTCTTGTCCCACTTGACGGAGTCCATCTTGTTGACAGCAACAATCAATTGTCTAACACCCAAGGTGTAAGCCAACAAAGCGTGCTCTCTGGTTTGACCGTCCTTGGAGATACCAGCCTCGAACTCACCGACACCACCGGCAATGATCAAGATAGCACAGTCAGCTTGGGAAGTACCAGTGATCATGTTCTTGATGAAATCTCTGTGACCTGGGGCATCAATGACAGTGACGTGGTACTTTGGAGTCTCGAACTTCCAAAGAGCAATGTCAATGGTGATACCTCTCTCTCTCTCAGCCTTCAACTTGTCCAAAACCCAAGCGTACTTGAAAGAACCCTTACCCAACTCAGCGGCCTCCTTCTCGAACTTTTCAATGGTTCTCTTGTCGATACCACCACACTTGAAAATCAAGTGTCCGGTGGTGGTAGACTTACCAGAATCGACGTGACCGATAACAACGACGTTGACGTGAGACTTCTCTTTACCCATGTTGAAATAATTTAGTTGTTGAGGAAAAAAGAGGGATTTCTAGGGGGCGCGGGAAAGGAGGTTTATATATTCAGAGAATTTGCGGTAACTGCGATGCGAAAATTTTTCTGGCCTAAGTGCAGGACCGCGCAAATGCCCGTCACCTGTAATTGCTACGCCACGCGACACTGGAAACAAATGCCCTGCGACTGTGCAACATTGACCCAATAAAATTGGGAAAGGGAAGGGAGATATAGTGTATTCTACACGCGACCTCGTCTGCCTCTGGATCATCTCATTCTTGGGGCCTCTGCCGTATGGGGGTGTCTGCGCGCGGCCTCTTCTGCATGCACAAGTGATTCTTCTTTCTTTTGCGATGGGCGTTAGTGCAGGATTCGCAACCCCCCATCTTCCCTTTTTGCAGAGTATAATGGACGCCACTATCCACTCGAAAGGCGAATGTTCTGGCTAGTCATCTGTTTTTAAACTCTGCTGGTTGGTGTACGGGTGTGCAATTTTTTAAGTACTGTATAAGTTATTGCTAGCCTAGACAGAAAACCTTCGAGAATAATCTTTCTCTGTATGCAGTAGACGGATCTTAGGCCTAAAATGCAATACTTCCGCTTGCTTCGATGACAGCTCGTTAACCCGCATAACTGCCACCACCTGCGCTAGAGCAGATGCACGGGTGCACCTCCTTTTAAGCATAACATTACGTCTAGATCCTCAAGCGGAATCTTCTGAAACCATTGGATCCATTGAAACCAAGTGGAATCCAATTGAACGTCGTTGAAACATTTCTGAGACATCTAAACAAATTAAACTGTAGTACCACTTTAAGTACCACTTTAAGTACCACTCTGGAATTTAGTCTATACTCTGTAATACTACTTTGGAATTCCACTGTGAAACATCTCTGGACCTTTTTTTTAGATTCACTCTATCTCCTCTAAAATATCTAAAATCTCACTCTTATTCCTCTAAATCTTCACATTCTTCATTCAGACTCCTTTTAATTCCTTGTCTCACGTGACTCGCATGATTTACCTTCTCCGCGTCCGTTTGCTGGGCCGGTCTAGCTCCTGAAGTTTGTCCAATAAGTCATTATTGCCTCTCATAGACTCGGCATTGCCGTAGCCAACCTGAGTACTATCATTGTCGCTGTCAGGCGAGTCCGGCGACTTGTCGGAGAGGTACAGGTTTTCTGTGTTCTCTGGGCGTGCCATGTTCAACTTCTTCGTTAGGCTCTCTCCACTTCCCACCAAGCGACCATACTTGTGTTTCTCTTTGGACTTGCGCGGCGATGGCAACTGTACACCATCCTTGGGGGTAGGTACCAGTTTGGATTCGGGTCGTGCGATACCTGATTCTTGGGGGGCATAGAAGCACCATCTTCTGTCGGCCACATCCGGGATATTGAGGTTGGGCATTCCCCTCAGCGTTTCCACCATTTCCCAAAGATATGCAAGGGAAACTATAGGAATTCCCCACTTTTTGGCCGCCTTTATCTTGTTCTTGGCCGAAATTGTCGCTATGGATTTGGACTCGTGACCGCTGTTGTATACAGGACAGTCTATCACATCCTCCGGATTATATTCAAAAAGGTGCGGGCTGGTTTTGGAGAGCGAGTTTTTGAACAAATTGATGTTGAGCACCAAAAGGTCGCGCCGTGCGCTAAGCACCGAACAACACTCCAAATTAAGCAAGGTTATGAGCTTTTCAATGTGCAAGAGTTCCACGCCGGTGAACCCAGTGACACACACCTTGAGCCGCAGAAGCAGCGGCACCACCCCGTGTAGTGGCTTACTCCATGAATCGTAGCACACCTTGTTGTAATATACACTCCGCTCAATGAACCAGTCGGTCACAATGTGTACTGTATGGTTGTTTACACGGCGGTGTAATTGAGTCGGGAGCTCTTGAAGCATGGTGTAGACCCGAGAGCCGTTTTTAACAAGCAGCACTATATGCAGTATACGGCTATCTTCTGCTGACTTCGCCATTTCTCCCAGATGAGACTTGACTACCTTGCGTAGCACATTTTGTTGTGCCGACGAAAGACCAAGGGGGAGGAATGTGAAGCCGGCAAAAAGGGTCGAGTCGGTTGGTTGGTTGGTATGGTTGTCACGAGCCAGCACCGTATGTCCGGACACGTGATCTTGAGGGTCCTTCTCCTGGCTTCCTAGGTCCTCATTCATATCCCACGTGCTGTTTTGCACCTGTTTGATGGGTTCAACTCTGGTCTCCATAATGGATGACCAGACGTCCGAGGACTTCTTGAGAGACAGTCGCTCGCGGTCCCTAAGCAATGCGGAGCGCTCGCGAGGCCCAGAACGGTCCCGAAGTGGTAATAGTTCGGTGCGGGCCGCTCGTGCCGCATAGAGCTTATCCCATGAAAGCGTATCCAATACATAGTAGTTTGACGAAGCAGAAAGCTCATAGTCGTCAGGGTCAAGAGCCGCTCCTCGGAGGCACAGGTCTAACACCCATATTGGATGCACCACTGGAACCCCCCATTCACGTGCCATGGTGTACCGTTTCCCCGAGCAGTCCAGCCCCACAAGTACAGTGCATGCAGGAGTCAAGATCAGACTCACGTTTGCACCTCCTTTAACCATGGTATGGATCAAATCTTCGGCCTGGAAAACATCATCCGGCATTACTGAAGGCCGTGCATATTCCGGAGGCGACCGGAACTCGGGTGCCATATATCGGGTCCGCTCTTCGGCACCGGGATCTTCCACACGTGCCACACATACAGTAAAGTTAGCAAACAAGCCAAGATGGTGTTTATTGACGTCATTTGCCGTCACATTCTCACCCTTCTTCCACCTGCTGTAGAGATCATGAACAGTGATCGGTGCTAGGAAGTGGATATCGTGGCGGAACCGTACACAGTACTTGTACTTTTCGGTCCGCCGGCCACCCACTATGAGGAAGTTGACCGTCGACATCAAATCCATGTGACTGTCCCCACCAAGGGTAGCAATCTTGGCGGCCAAGTCAGTCCGCTCAGAGGACTCGAGACCAGTGAAGCAAAATGTCAAGTCGCTGAACGGTTTGGACATGCTGCTAGAGTTGGTGTTGATCCTAAGGTAAACGCGTCTTCGGTCACGTGAGAGATCAGGTGAGCCGTTGTGTGAAAGGTCGCGTGAGAGGTCGCGTGACATCCACTCATTTCAACTGGAATTCATCACTGGCTCAAATGTTTTTTTTCTTTTTTCTTTTTTTTTTCTTTTCTTTTCTTCACTTAATATTTTTTGGTTTAGGTTAGATCACTGGTTTGTGTACGGCATATACCGGTTGGTATTAATGGAAAGCTTTTTCTGAGGTCTCGAAGAGCTATTGATTCTGTATGCAGGTCTTGTATGTGTATATGCCTCACTCAGTATAAAACAACCTTTATAAGCACCACAAGCAATTTCCTAATTCAAAAGGGAGGTTAGTGGTTTCTTATAATGTTGGTTTTATATTACTATAGTTTTTAGTGCAAAATTCGGTAAACTGGATTTTTAAGCACGTTTAGATTTTTTGTCTTCTGTATCTAAGTAGTGGAAATGTGCGAAATTAGAAATACGTTACTCTAGAATATGGATGAAGAAGGCACTACCTCACCTTTCGTATCAGGAAAGTCTAGACCATCATACCTTAATAAACTGAATGAACAGCTTATGCGTAGATTTTAATTCATACAAACATTCTTTTCGATTAATAGTTGTACTCACTAATTGTTGCTCATACTGATCGTTACTCATACTGATCGTTACTCATACTGATCGTTACTCATACTAATTGTTACTCATACCGATCGCTAAGTCTACTTAGTGTTACCTATACATAGCGTTCAAATACCATTAGATTCTTTTTCTGTTAGGCCCAGTACTTAGTAACTCGTGTTTTTTAGTTATGAGTCCTCCCCTGGAGTAACCTAAGTAACTCAAATAACTTTCGAAGGGAGGATATGGGTGCAAAATTCAGTACGCTAACATTACCCGTGAGTGTTATGACGTGGAGGCCCAAAATCATACGATATTGAAACGGCGTCTCAGAGTGGCTATTGTTAAAAAATGACAATGTAGGCTTCAATAATACCTCAATATGGAGAGAGCACTGCATATAGTAGGTCTAGCACTCATAATGACTGTATAGTTGGCATAATCTGTTTTTTACACACTTTTACTCCAATTCCAATTCCAATTAATTTCATGCCAATTATTTCAAATGGGTGAAAGTATTATAGACGGCTATGAACTGTTAGAATTTGTTGTAAAATGTCAAGTCTAGACTCCTCTAAAGCCTACACCCAAGTCTAATTTTAAACCACTAAATCGTGGGAACTATTTCTCACTCACAGGAATTCACCAACCTATACGTTGCTTCCAACTCATAAGAAGTACTAAAGAACTCAATAATAAGGGCTTCATTATGGCAGATATTATTCACTAAGATTGCGATCTTCAACATATGTCAAAACATTTGAAAAGTACGGACGAGTCTCTTAAATAATCGCATAGTCGCAAAAGATGAAGTCACCCTTTTCTATAATAATATGCATGAGCCAAGAACATAAAAGAAGGCCGTTCACTCCATGCCACCCTTTTTTTTTTTCATCCAAAGACTTCAGGATTTTTAGAATAATTAGCTATTACTCTAAGTAATTGTCAGTATTGTCATCATTATATCCATTATGAATACCGAACACATGATGATTGAAGACTAGGCTGCTCTTTCAGCCTACCCTGACATTAAACCAACAGGAGTTGTCGGTGAAACATAGAAGGTGACAAGTATTGAGAGTCGGAACTAGACTGGTTATGGTAATAATTTCACAGACCCAAGTATCACGGGTATTGTTACATGTCCGATATAATTAGCCCCAACACCAATGCTTTCCTTAGGGACAATCACCCAAAATATAATAGGAAAGTACTAGACGTTCACAAGAATCTGAAAATATGTATAGGTAAGCTTTCATAGTAAATGCCATACTAAATTTCACAATAGCATAGTAATGGTCATTGTAAAACAGCCATGGTAAATTGTCCTCGAAGTCCTGGCACATCAAAAAAAATTGTATTGCCATGAGAAAATGCAGTAGCATATCATAATACAGATTTTCAATCTTCAGAAGCTGTCTTTCGTATGATTAGCAATGGAATCATGCGATCAGTAGTGTCTCACCAAGTGTTTGGTGCAGATGTGGTGTGGATGTGGTGCAGATGAAAGCTCTCTATTATTCTTTTCTTTGAAATAGAAGAGTTTCTCTCCAAATATCATCCCTGAAAATCTTGTTGAATCACGTGAATAACATACCTGCTTTGTTAATTAGTCCTTGGTGGGAAGATCACGTGACTTGAACCATCGAGTACCACTCCCGTATAATGAACATCAGATTAACAAACAGAAGATTGGCAAAATCAGATTGATAAAGATTGGGATTTGAAAATGAGGACGGGAATTTGATCGTGTGGAAGAAGGAAGGGTAATAGGTCACACAGCATAACCCGAAATGTAGTGGTCACCTGATACCAATATACAAGAAAATTCTCTTCGGACCATCCCAAAATGTGCCCAAAATGCCCCCAAAGCAAAAACCTTTAGTTATTTGTTGATATTCCTATGGCGGAAAAATTCAATTTTTGGAGAAAGCTAAAAGACGAACTGTATACAGCCCAGAACTGGCTATTCTGGTTCAAGCACATCAGCTCACAACTATTGAATCCTGTGCATTGTTCATCCAATAGACTCATGCACTAAAGCATACTTATTGAAAGACACTTTTCGTATATGTGCTCCCGGAAATGCCCATTTAGCGTGACCATCAAGTAACAAAGTGGTTTGTTGTGGTGCATCTTGGCGTCTGGCAATAGTGTTTAGTAGAACTATAAACCACTAATTGGGGAGTCCAGGTCCAGACCCAAATCTGAATCTATAAATAAATAGATTAAAAATCTAAATCTATAAATACATAGACTCACTGGATGTTGCCTGACATGCTTGAATTCATTGAGTAAGAAAAGCTTAGTTTATAGTGGACGCACATGCGAATAAACTACTGCTACACCGTTACACCGCTACACCCCTACACCAAGCACGTGACGACAGTAAAGACTAATTACAAAAGTCTAATTACAGAAGACTGATTACAGAAGACTAATTACAGAAGACTAATTACAGAAGACTAATCCAGGTAGGCTGGCTAAACTGATTAGATACCCAAAACAGTTTAAAGTATAGGATACTTTGAATTGTGGGAGAAGCTGGGAGAGTATACAGGAGAAACCCGTGCACCAGAAAAATTGAGTGAGTGGCTCGAAATGGATGCGGCAACTAGCAAAGAATCGGGAATCGGGAATCGGGAGATTCGGTGTTCCGGGATCCGGCAGCAGGGCTTGGGGCAAGTGTGAAGAGGAGTGGTGGGGTACTGGCTGCAGGAACAGAGCTTCGAAGTGTAGAAGGTGACCAAAACACGGCGCGTGATTGGAGAAGGTTCTTTGCTTGGCACAGGGATAGGATACCCGAAGCGGAAACGCGAGCCAGTGCATGTGCAGTCAGATGCGTGCACTACATATAAATACAGAACTGTATATAAACGCGAGGTCTGTATATAAGGAGAACAAAAATGCCCGGGCTGCGAACCCTAGGTTCGGCCGAAATACTCTTTCGGCCAGAGATGGATGGATGTGGAAATGTGGGCATGTACTTTCAAGTGGATGGCACATTTCGAAACCTGCTTGTTTCAGAACAGACAAGCGTGTGTAGAGCCACTTCACCAGCTGTGTAACAACAACCAGCCACTTAACTCAGTTACCTAAATAAGTAATACGTAGTTAACCAGTATTCAGTTGACTTAACCACATTAAACATTTGATTACTTTTCGGGTTTCAATCTAGAAATTGAAATCTTATCATAGTTTTTGAGGTATAAATAACTACTACTTAATTAAATATTGAGTTCAGTAGTAAGTAGTGAAGTACTCTAAATTTATGGGTGGTATAGATAAATAATTCAGAACTTCATTACATATGTAGTTCATTATTTAAGTACTAATTTATGTCTAGCAGCATGTAGAAAGTAGCAAGCAATAAGTGATAAGTAGTAAGTGATAAGTAGAAAGTGATAAGTAGTAAGTGATAAGTAGAAAGTGATAAGTAGTAAGTGATAAGTAGAAAGTGATAAGTAGTAAGTGAGAGTAAGTGGTTGACTATTCAAGATACATTTTACTATCTGTAATGAGGAGTAGCTTGTTGAACTCTCTAGTTTCGGAGTTAAAAGTGTAACCAATCAAGTAGTGGAGCATTCCAAGTTCATGAGTAGTAAGTAGTTCAGGAGTCAAATATTGGGAGTAGTAAGTAAGTACTTGAGGAGTTAAATTTTAGAGGTTGAGTATAAAAAATGGTGGCAGCAGGCTTTGACTTTCAGTAACGGAGAATAGAACTAGACCAAATAAAGTAAACGTGAACTCAATCAAAATAACAACAGATCGAACATGAGCTAATTTCTCGATTTGTACGATTTATAAATAATGTGCTTTAGACCTGGGGTACTGATGCTTAGAGTTCCATGCAGATGGTGCCTCCATACAACCGTCCACAAATACCAATAGTAAAATACTCGATCAAAGATTGGCGTATTACTTGCATGTAGCCTCAGTGTAACAAATAACTAAATAGAGTAAAGAGTAAACAAGAGCTCATCCGTATTTATCACAGAGAAAAGTCTTATGTTGAGTTTTTGTGTTACATAATCAGGTTCATGCTTTTTGGCAGCTCTACAGTGAAGATATGATTTTTTTATCGATTTATGATAGAGCTTATTTATATTCTGATAAGACTATTAACTTCATTATTTGCTTATCTTTCGGTTGTTATGCTAGGGTAGATTGTTGATTAGTCACTATCGGCACCTGCATACGGGGCGTGGTTACAGTTTGAAGGTGCAGATTAGCTGCAGGATCCAGAGGTTGAAAGGGCGGATATAGCCACTTGGTGAGGATGAAACGCGCAGCCATGCACCGGAGATTAATGTCGGTGAATATCGTGAAATGTCGGGTAATTTAACGCTCACAACCCCTCGTAAATGGATGGCTCAAGATAGTCTGTTTAGCGGTCTACTAAAAAGGTGACAATGTCACAGACCTGCAGTTCTAGTACTAACCCATCGAACAAGCATGTCGTATACCGACGATTGTATTATGAATGGCATGATATTATTGTTCGGTTAATCGGTATAATTGTTTTTTTAAAGTGGGGCTATTGTGACATTTAAGCGTAGAAATTATGGATAAGGGGACATTATTGCGACTAAGCGGGGTTCGGTGGAAGGTCGTGGAATGTCGTTTTGTCGTGCGACATAGCAAAACATGATGGCAGAAATGAAGCAATGTCGCAACAAATGAAAACTCGCAATCATTCCAAAGTCGCAATCGCAATAATCACCGCCGCCCGCAACAAATCAAAAGTGGGAATCCGTCAAAAGTCGATACATGTCATAGACAATGTCGCGGAAAAAGCAGTCGTAAATGTCGCAGCAAAGCATCTCACCTAACGTTTAATAATAGTCTTAATGTCGCAAGCACGCAGATCGGATCTTTACCACAATCCCATCGAAGAATCGCAACCGTTCCATTCTTTAGACATGTTATTGTTAATTGCATAAGCTAGCGCTGCATTGTTTTGGTCTGTACGGTATGGAATTGCTTTTTCCTTCGCCCGCGCACGGTGTGGATGTGGGCCGTGTTGGAGGGGGTCGAAGTGGCCGACATGCCCAAAACGGTAATTATTCTATTTTGAAATGCAAATACACTTACTATAGTTACATAAACTGATACCAGAAAACATAGTCCCGGTCCAGAAAACCTATTCGGACCCTAAACTTTATTGCGTGCTGATGAAACAACTCTAAATCTGCCATATGCCTGAACTGTATGTTCAGATGGCGGAGGGTATTGGAAGGCGTAGATACAGTTGGTGTGCCTGTACCTGGCATGGAATATGGGCTTATTCCGCAAGAGACGATACAGGGGGTTGCCATGGTATGCCGTTATCTGCACAGTAGCGGAGACCCGTGTTTAAGTGGGCATGTCTGAACAGCCCCCATGCAGTTACAGAATAGTTCTTCCAGTAGTATCTCGAAACATCCGCTGTTTTCATGTAAGGTTACACGCGCATGTGCGCATCCTCGCAAATAGGGGAGCGTGCGGAGTCCTAGCGGGTACGCTTGGCATTGGCTGATACTGCAATCGAATGCAGAGTGCCCGCGCGCGCGGACAGGCACCGGCACATGGAGCGGGCGCGCCTGCACGAAAGAAGCTTGTTGTGATCATTTTAAGTTTATATGCACGAGCAACATTTTCCACTTGTTCCTCCACGACGCATGATTCTATTTTTAGCGCACCGGGGGCTTTTGGAGCTTTGTCACCGAGACTTCAAAATATTCTAGACCTTAACTAACTAATCCACGAACACAATCAAGATTCAAAGAGTTTAACTCCAGCATTTGCCCGCTTCTCTTTGCTGGCTCCGCGGATAGGACACCCTTTTTGGTATCAGGAATGTCAGTTCGGGGAGCTCATACAGGCCGCATGATGCACGCCGGTATATGAGATTAAGCATGCTTGATGACCCGCGGCGGCCTCGTTTTGACCTTCACGAAAAGCAACCGAAAAAACTATATAAGACCGGCCGTCTTCCCTCAAGCCTATTCTATTTTTTCTTCATCAACCGATCAACTTATCAAGTCACTCGCTAAAAATGCAATTCTCTACTGTCGCTGCTTTGTCTGCTCTCTCCGCCTCCGCTATGGCTGCTTACACTAACGGTACCACTGTTACCACCGACGTCACCGTCACTGGTTACACTACCTACTGCCCAGCCTCCACTGTGGTGACCATCACCAAGTGTTCCGAGGACAAGTGTGCTCCAACTGTTATCACCGTTTCTGAGGAGACCACCTTGACCATCACTGAGCCATGTGTTGTCCCAACCACCTACACCACTGAGGTCTCCACCAAGTCTAAGACTGTTGCCGCTGAGTCCACTCACGCCACTGTCTCCTCTTACGAGGGTGCTGGTGTTAAGAACGCCGCCGGTGTTGTTGCCGGTGTCGCTGCCGTTGCCGCTGCTTTGTTGTAAGCGAACTGCTCGCCTCTTTGGTTCTAATCTATTGATATAGATATAGATATAGATATGGTTTAATTAATAACACACTAAAATTTACTTATAGATTATTTGGTTTTCTCCAAATTTTTGTTCACTCAAAAGAAAACCCTGTAGATATCGGACATCCGGGTGTGTAATTTTATCCTACATGCCTTGACGTGTGATTGCTGAGTGTGTTTGCCGCTTTTGCTTTGCCCGTTGATGTGCATGCAAAGTGTAAGCTCATTGGCCGCCATGGAGGCGTGCGTGCGCATTGAGAATTGTTGCTGCATGTGTTTAAGTAGGTACTGCATAAAAAATACCCGCATCAATGTTTTTGGGCGCTTTTCTCGGATTTGGTGCGAGTATATGAGTAAATCCCTCGGCAATGGTTTCATAACGCCACATCAAAAACATCTGTACACCACATGATGTCCTCTGAAATTCCCAGATAAGCAAAGCAATAATTTCCGAGTCGACGATTTACTTAGGCTTTCGATTGGAGGATTTTAGTGATAGGAAAAGTTTTTATTTGTAGCATCAACCAATAAAAACGCATGCAGGCCAGAAAATTTGGAAGAAAACCCGTACACCCGCTAGATCCCTTTTATGAATGTAGCTGGAGAACAACAATCGCTGCATCTCAGATTGTTGACGAACGATTTTTGTGAGATTGGTTAGATGCAGATTCATGCATATAAGTGCTCTTTGAACTCAATTCTGATTTGCTTTCAAGGTAAGGTTAAACACAAGTTTCACATTTGTTTCAGGTTTGTTTCTAAAGTTTAATATTTTATACAGGTCTTCTAAGTGTTTCACAAAAGTTTCAGGTAAAGTCAGATTTTTTTTTCGAAAGGTCCAAAGGCGAGAGAAGCAATGTAAATTTTGTGTCAGTCGTATTGACTCTCAGTAGGGATTTGTCTTGAAGGTCATGTTTGGACATGTTTCAGAGTTGTTTCAGAGTTGTTTCATGTTGGTTTCATGCTGGTTTCGGCTGTTTTAGACCATTCTAAAGTCTTTTCAGAATTATAAGAGTTGCAAATTGTCCAGAGAATTCAGTGGTTTAAATTCAGTCAACCAGCATACTGTAAAACATGAAAACACCCGTAAATCAACAAATATGTCGGTTTACTAATATGATTTAAGCCAGAAAATTTCACTGAAGATTTTTCTTAAAGAATTTAGAGCCAGGATTGTTTCAACTACATATCAGTATATCAGTATATCAGTGTATCAGCGTATCAGCGTCCCAGCATTCTGGTGTTTCAGCAGTGTTTCAGCAGTGTTTCAGCGGTGTTTGATAGGTGTTGCAGTGTTTTTTTTGTTGTGGAAAATTCCAAAACCATCAAAATAAAGTAGGCCATTTGCTAAGGCAGGAGTAAACCAAATATTTCGTGGTCAAAGCATTGAAATGGAGTCTAATATGGTACTTATATGCAGGTTAACAATATATTCTTTTGGTCTGGTCAACAAGTTTTAGAACAAAAAAAAAATATAATGTGTGAAAATGCTTTGTTTTCAATAGAGTACGTCAGTAAATTGAAATGACTTTTTTTAAGACTAAACCCTACCCCTGGTGCAGTCATAAAAATACCGTTACGAGCCCTGGTCCACACACAAATTCTTCACTTTAATCAACTACGATATTTTTTTTATGACAAATAATTTCAGAGAGAAAGAGAGAAAGAGAGAATAGGTAAACCCGTACACCCAAATCTACCTATTTAATTATCCAGAAGTTCATCGTCTTTTTTTCAAGGGGAAATATGTATACAGTAATGTATGCAGTACATATCTTTTCACAAACCTTATTGAAATCTCACTACGCATTCCAGGTGCAGGTCCACATCGAGACCTTCACACGATTCAGTCATGTTTTAGGCATGTTTTAAGCATGTTTCAGGCCTGATTCAAACCATATCTAGTGATTCAAAATCATAAAAAAAGGCTTCTCCCTTTCCCCCCTTGTTTCATCCTTGTTTCATAATGGTGCACCCTGTTTCATCACCTCCAGTGAACCCCACACCCGTGCACCACCGCGCACATCAAAAGCACCGCCAGAGCTTCACCTTCTCCCCCAGCATGAACGACCAACCCAATGAAGCAGGCTACGGCGGCACCGTGTTCCCTCCTTCGAGCCGGTTCCCTCACAAACCGCAGCACCCCCACCCCATTCCTGCACAGACGCCGCCCCCACCAAACCGCCATATCCATACCGCCAGCCTGAATTCGAGTGCTGCATATTTACCCTATATTCAACACCGGGGCAAGTTCATGACTGCTGGCGATGTTTATGGGCAACAGCAGCGGATCTTACTTCGGCTGAGGAATCATTATCCGAATTATCCGAATTACCCGAATTACCCGAATTACCCGAATTATCCGAGCTATACCAACCCTTCCAATGCCTCCAATTACAACAATACGTCCAATTCGAATTACTCCACCAACTACAGTAATTCCAATTTCAACAATTTCAGCAAATCGCCAAATTACAATTCCCCAAATTATAATTCTCCAAATTACAATTCCCCAAATTATAACTCTCCAAATTATAACTCTCCAAATTATAATTCCCCAAATTACAACCCTCAAAATCACACTTCTCCCAATTTCAACACCCAAAATATCAACAATTCTCCGAATGTCTCTAATTCCACCAATTTTAACAGCACATATTCTCAGAACCAGACTAATTCATTGAATAATTCATTAAATAGTCCTTTGACTAATTCCTTAACCCAAAATTCCTTAGGTCGAAATCCATCTCAAATCCCATTAACCCAGAATCCGTCCAATTTGTCTAATCTGTCCAATTTGTCCAATCTGTCTAACTTGTCCAATGCATATCTGAACATAGGCAATCCACTGGACACTATCAAGAATGTATACTTTGCACCTCCAGACGGATCAGGGCCAAATCAGAGTCAAATCTCGGAGCAGAGTCAAAATCAGAGTCTGAGTCAGAACATTCAAACTTCTGATGGTCCCCAAAATCTTCCTAAGACCGCGTCGCCTTTTATGAGCCTGGAACCCGAAGTTCCTCGACCTCATGACCGAACCGGAACTCTTTCCAATCCAGCCCTATTTGCTCAAGTCCCAAAAAAAGAAATGGAACCAGTGGCATCGACCCAGGCACCTATATGCAGTCCCGTATACACTTCCAATTCCTCAAATCCTTCTAATGCCATTCGGACCCAAACCCCAGAATATGCCCGCATCGGCCTGCCTTCGGTAATGGGGACCCAAGCACCAGGACCAGGATCAGGACCAGGAAGTTTACCAGCTGGATATGCACCTGGTCTAGCTCCAGGCGCAGGACCAACTCCTGCTCTCAACAATTCAGGATCAGCTCCAGGAACGGGACCAGCTCCAGGTCTTAGTATAGTAGGTCAAGGCGCAGGACCAGGACCAGGAACAAATATTCCAGGATCAGTTCCAGGATCAGTTCCAGGGTCAGTTCCTTGCTCAGCTACAGGTTCTCGGGAACTCCCGCTCCATCTCCAAGACTACTACAACTGCCCCGATGCCCTTTCCCTTGTGGAAAAACTCGCCGAGCTGGGAAAAGCTGACGGTGCTGTCAAGGTCCAGATGAACCCACATTTTCAGGGCACATACCACACATACACGGCACATTTGAACCCCGATACCTTTCTCTTCAAGGCAAACCGGTTGGTTAACAATCCCCGCCACAATGAGATCCACGACCGCTTGGCTTTTTATAAGGTGCTCCTAACGTTCCATGCCAATAAGAGGGAAAGTGACGATGAAGAAAGAAGCGACCAAAGAAACCAAAAGAACCAAAAGATTCAAAAGAGCTCAAACGAGTCAAACAACGAAAAACCGAACGAGTCGAATGAGTCAAACAATAAAAGACCGAATGAGTTGAATGAATTAAGGAGTGGGAAGGAACAAGTGCCTCAAGGTGAAAAAAATGAACCTGAAAAAGGAATGCTGGAGCCAATTACTCTGACCCAGACCATAGAGTCAGAATCCAAACTTGTCAAAGATCAGGCCCAAACTATGGATTCACCCAGAAATGGTCCAGACATTCCACTTCCTGAATCTGGACATCTAGAATCACAAAAGGCGGAGAAAGAATCCCAAAAGGGAAATATGGAAGTCCAAAAGGGAGGGATCCAAAAACCCTTATCGGGAGATACGGAACCAGGGACTTCTCCAGTGACTGAAAAACCTTACACTGAAAAACCCGACACAGAAGGTTTCAGACCAACACTGGTCGGGTTAAAAAAAGAAGACACCTGCACCCCCGAAGTTGAAAGCGATAAACGGAAAAAACCACTTCCGGTGTTGCTAGCCAAGTTCCCCATGATGGATAAACGACCCTTGGATCTCTTTGATCTTTTCCGGTTGGTGATCCGAAAAGGCGGCTTTTCTGAGGTCATTTCCAAGAAACTCTGGGCCCAGGTCGGCCGAGAGTTGGGCTATAAGGGCAAAATAACCAGTTCCTTAAGTAGTTCACTTAAGATCTGCTACGCTAAGTTATTGTACCCTTTGGAAATGCATCTTGGCGAAAAGGCCTTGCCGTTGGTGTACCCCAGTCTCCAAAAAGAAAATATAGGAAGTGAAGGAAGCGGAGAGACCGGAAAAGACAGATCTGGAGATGAAAGTGGAAAGGACAGTTTCAAAAGAAACAGCAATGGCCAAGTTTCCGATCCCAAAAAGCGCAAGTTGAACGATGGAGCTCCATTGATTTTGGGTCTGAGCTTGGAGTACCATCGTTCTATCCGGCTCAAATCCGCCAAAGGGTTTCTTCTCAACGACCCACATTTGATCGATCTCAAGACGCCATTGGTCATTTCCCAGAAACTCGAATGGGAAAAGCACGGGGAAAAAGGGTCTGCAAAGACCACAGTAAAGGTGGAGCCTGAGAATGGCAGTGTCAGGGAAAAAGCCAACGCCAAGGAAAAAGAACGGCTCGTTACGCCCACCGGAGCCCAGGCTCAGGTCAAAAACTACCTCAAGTGGATGGCCACGTACCTGGGCATTTTCCAGGACTCGTCCCGGCTCGAGAGCAACAGCAAAATGGCCACATCTTGTTCCATGCGCCAGTACCTCGAAAAAGACTCCGAGTTTCAGGATTACCTCATCGCCAAGTACCCTTACCTTTTTGAAAACCGGTTCGAAACGCCCGAAAGAAGAGTCAACGGCATTTCCATCTCCACCATTGACGAAGACACGCTCGAACGGCTTTTCTGGCAATATTTAAAGGACGACCAGGACTATGGCAAGTTGGAAAATGGGCCTAACATCACTCATTCCGATGGCATTCTTGGTGTTGACCTCTCGTTCGATGCCCACAAGAACCATTTGTACGAGGTTTCGGAAAACCAGCTCCTGAGCCCGGTATTTCCCCGCCGCCATTTTCCCGATTCGTTGAATACTTTCAGCTTGAAAAACGTGCCCTTTCTTCCGAACTCCATTTTCAGTGCTTTTTCCGCTGCCGATCTCGACAATCCTGCCATTTTGAGACCCCGTCTCAATGTTCAGATGACTTTTAGTGTCCAGAACTGGCGTTGCGAAGACCACTTTGCCCAGGCTTGCAGCTACCTTTTTTTCGGGAAACCCAAACGGTGGTATTTCATTCCCGAATCGGAATTCGCCAAGTTCGAGCAGCTCCTTGCGGAAACTATTGCCAAATCCAGGGGCAGAGTCAACAAGAACTATGATGTTGCAGACTGGAACATTTCGCAACTCATGAATTTGGTCACCAACGACGAAGAAAGCGTCAACACCCAATTTGAGTGTCTTTTGAACTCGCTCGAAAACTCCATCAACATCTACCCCGACCGAAGACTCCAACACAAAAACCCGGAGTTCCAGAAATTGATCGATGCACACCAGAAATCGCCCTTTTTGAACCAGGAGCTCTTGATAACGCCGGAAATGTTAACTGAAAAGGGCATTTCCTTCACCACCACGCTTCAGAAACCAGGAGAAATGGTGTTCCGCTACCCAAAGACCTATGCGTGCTCCATTTCTTTAGGTTTCAACATCAGCGAGGAGCTCAACTATGCCAGCAGATTATGGCTAGACTATGGGCTCCAGGGCGAAAAGTGGCTCAGCAAACAAGGCGTGTTGCCCAATTTCTCGCTCTTTCGACTTTTGGCCAACTTTGCCCAGCTCCACGAATCCGGAGAACGCATCAGCTATTTTTCGTCGGCGATATATGCGGATGTCACCCGGATTTTCAATAAATTGGCCGAGAACGAGCTCACCCTTCGGGCCAAAGTACGCAAGATGATCAAGTTGAGGGAGATTTTGGTGGAGGAAAAGGCCGATGCTGATTTCGTGGCCGACGACGACTTGGCCAATTGCTTTCCTTCCAAGGTGGTGATTTCCAACGATTCCGACAAGTTCACGTGTTCCCTTGAAACCATGGTCAAATGCATGGAAAGAGCTGAGGCAGAGTCAAAGTCAAAGTCAAAGTCAAAATCAAAGTCAAAGTCAAAGTCAAAGTCAAAGTCAAAGTCAAAGTCAGAGTCAGAAACAGAGACAGAGACAAAGTCAAAGCCAGAAATAGAATCAAAGACAGATTTAGAGACAAAGACCCAATCGGAGTCTAATTCAGAGTCCAAGGAGTCAGACTTGGAGCATAATGTCTTCCTGTTACTCAAAAAACAAGGCTTTTCTGCAGAACTCCACCTCCAGTTTTCCGATGAAAAACTAAGATCCTTGCAAAGATCACTCAATGCATATTCCGTGGACTTTGAGGCTTGGCTTTCCGACTATGACGACATGTTGCTGCGGGAAGAAGATTTCTCTCTCAAGAATTACCGCACAGCACTAGCAGAAGGCCAGAAAATCCTTGGGGCGCTTTCTGGAGCTAAAGACGTTTTTAACCAATCCAACCTCTCCATGAAGCAAACGCGGTTCCAGGAGTTCCAGGACCAGGTATCCACGCTCCAGAAATTCGTGGACGATTCGTCCGAAATTGTTGAGCAGTGCCAGAATATATTGGCCTTGAAGCACCAACAACGGATTCGTGGAAGCAACGAGATCTTGAGTGACCACGACGAACAGTACCTCGACAAGTTGGTGGTGCTAGCCAATAAGATCCCACGGCTCAATTTCTTCACCCCGGAGTTCGAACAGGTGGTGGAGTATAAGAATGAGATCTTGAACTTCGATCGCGCATGTCGTCAAGTATTGGCCAGTCCTCAGAAAAGCATCAAGGAACTCAACAATATGATTTCTTTGGGTGAATCCTTTGGTATCAAATTACCCAGTTTGATGTTCTTGAAACGTTTGAGAGACATCTTGGACTGGTCCTCCGTCTATGACACTATTCTTGCCGGCGGAGACCCATTTTCGGCCAAAAAAGACATTTTTTCCTTGGCTGATTTGAAGCAATTCCATTTCCAGGGTATGCAAGTGCTTCCTCAGTCTGCAGCCGAAAATGCACAAACAATAGCCAACTTGATCCGCTTCGGCGACTCATATGATGATGATGTCCACACTTTCCTAAACACCAACCGCAACTTGAGTGCTTTGGATATGAAGAAAGTCGAGGCCATGATCGACGATATGGAGGAACGGCTGAAACTCAAGGGCCCCAGCAGGTTGCTTGTGAACTTGGACACTTACCAAAAACTCGTGGACTTGAAAGCCCAGGAAAAGTTGGTGTCTTTCCTCCAAACATATACCCAAAAAGGGTACACTTTCTGTGATGCCAAGGCCAATTTAGCCGAAGCCCAGGAAAATGCCACACTCAAAGATTATGAGTACCCAACGGAGGAAATCGAAGGCCATTTGGACGAAACCGAAAAATGGTTTTCCCTCATGGAACTGTTGCTTCCCAAAAATGACAACATGCCAGACTCTGTGCCGCGGACTGCATCCAGACCAGGGCTCTATAATGCTTTGAAAACACTAGAAACAAAAATGGCCATGAGTTTTTCCGACCAAGAGTCTGATGGTTTCAAACGGTCTTCTCCATATTTGTATCTCCAAGAATTGACTGGCGCCTCCATGCAGGAAAACGCCGATCCCGCCCGGTACTGCCATTGCCGAGGCTTTGAAGACGGCACCATGATCGAATGTGACAAGTGCCATGAATGGTATCATGTGAACTGTATTGATGAGGCGCAAATCGGGCCCGAGGATGAGTCGTATTTCTGTCCAGTTTGCTTATTCATCCAAGATCGCAAGATTCCACCCCGGATCTCCGAGGAAACTCTCCATGATTGGATCCAAGAAGGGACTGATTTGACTTTCGTTCCAATGGATGAATTGGAACTCTTGCAAAACATCAAAACTATTTTGGAAAACGGCAAACTCTTGGCCAATGGCCCTGATTCCGAGCCCGTCGCTCTCTTCAAGATGTTTGTCTTCCGCAAGTTCTATGGGTGTCCAATCTTTTGTTCGGAAACAATAGATGCATTGGTCAAAGACTTGAAGACCGATCCATTCGAGGAAGCAAAGAAAAATGAAAGAGACCAAGGGGATATGAAACATGAACAAAAAGAGTCAGATCATGAAAGGGACTCAGACCATCAAAAGGAATTGAAAGACCATGAAGAGGAGTTGGATAGACATTTAGAAAATCCCCAGTTGCACCCAGAACAGGGCCAATGGGGACTGCATATGGAACTGAAAGACCATTTAAAAGATGCAAATTCTGGAAATGACGTCAACAAAGAGTCAAATGAAGAGACTGGAAAAGCGACAATGGTAGATGAGCCATCGGAGACCCCAAATCCATCGTTCCAATCAGCACCTTTGGGTTCAATTCCATCCCCGATTCCATCTTCGGTCACAGCAGCACCAGTTGAACAAATTTCCGTTGATTCAGCCAATTCTGATGCAGAAAACGTTTCAGAATAACCCTAATATTTTTTGAAATAGGAAATACTGATAATCAATACCTTCTGTAACACTCATTTGCAACTTGTAAACGCGTAGCGCACATGGTCACGTGCCACATCATGAAAACATGAGATCGTCTTCCACACATTCGTCTGTTCAACCAACCTCCAGTCTCCAATAAGCAAAGACAGTTAGCCACCAATCTGCAGGCTTCAATTTTAAGCTCAAATTCAAAGCAAATTTAACGCAATTCCAAATAAATCCCAACAAATCCCAACAATTCCAAACGAATCCGTAACAAATCCAGAAATAATTTGACAAAAAAGCTCGGATTGATATGTCTTCGGAAAGGTTCCTTTCCATCGTATGGGAATCAGTCACGGACCGTGGCCGTGAAAACTTCATCCGGATCCAAGATGTGTTTGTTTTCATTTCGGAGATGGAGAAGTTCTTGGGCGTCCGAAACCTTCTCATCAAAGAAGAGATTCGGATTCTTATCAAAATGATGAAAGAAAAACCCAATCTCCGATTATACCGAATAGGCATCTCCGCCTTTTTGACCACCCTCGTTCATTTTCCAAGCATAACGGACTGGCTCCGAGCCCGAGGAAAAGTTCTGGTTGAAGAGCTAGCGGTTTTGGTCCACAACCATGATTCAAGGGCCCAGAAGTCCCAAAATCCCCTGAATTTCAATTCCAATTACTCCAGTTTCAATTCCAATCATTCCAGTTTCAATTCCAACTATTCCAGCTTTAATTCCAAATATTCCCGTCCTCAAAGCCAAGGACTTCCTCGTCTGAGGTCTGATATCGATCAAGTGAGACCCGATTTTGCTCGGCTGAAGTCTGATTTTGGCCAGGTCAAGTCTGAATTTGGGCATCAAAGATCCGATTTCGAACTGAGACCTCATTCTGGTCCTCTGAAAGCATATACTCAAAATAATTCTGAGCCTCTGGAAAGACCCAAAAAAGAGCCTGAATTTGGTGTAAAACCCTCGCTTAATCTGTCCAAAAGTATTCCCTTTTCAGAACCCCAGAACCTCCGTCCTCTTCGCAGTTCTTCACCAATATTACCTCATGTTAGTCGTAAAGTCCCCGAATCCGATACCAGACCACCTTCGAAGCAAGAAATGCCTGAAATCTTGGCCAAAACACAAGGTTCGACTCAAAGCTGGACCCAAAGATGGATTCCCAGGTTGTGGACCAAACCCAAAAAGGTCGAATTCAAAGAGGAGCCAGTAGAGTCCAAAACTCCGTTTCACGATGAAAAACTCAAGGCAATTGTTGACACCCAGAGCAAACTTATCAGAAACCAAGAAGTGCTTATTCAAAACCTCGAAAGCAAGCTCTATGGAGGATCAACCACCTTCAACATATATCGCTTTCTAAAAGGTAATCGATTTTTGAAGCGACTTCCGGTGATTAGAAACACCGATTTCGGGACCATTTCATCGGTGGAGGTGGCCATGAAAATCTTGCTCCTCATTGGTGCCAGTATGGCCGCTTTAGCCATGCTCATATTGGGTGTTTTTGTCACTTTGAATTTGATGAGATTCGTTCTTTTCGTTCTCCAAGCCATCACGGTGTATGTTCCAGGAGATGACTATAGTGACGATGAAATCCATTTTTCCTGGATCCACGAGTACCCTTGGCTCGAGTATCAACTTTATAAGATGTATGATACTTTCGGGTATTAATCATTAAGAAAACACTTAATCATTATTCTTGAGATCATAACCAAATCATAACCAACCAAAGTCATAACCAATCATAACCAATTGAGATCATAACCAATCATAACCAACAAGATCATAACCAGTCAAGATCACAACCAATATGATCATAACCAGTCATAACCAATCAATAATCCACCGTCAATCAGAATCATAATTTATGCCACATGATCAACTAAATCCATAGTAATTATCATCATAATCATAATCAACAAATCCATAGTAATTATCATCATAATCATAATCATAATCATCAGTCAATAAGTGGTAATAATAACGGTCACATGATCTTGTCACATGATCAGATCTCTGCTTGAAATCACATGTTCAACCATAAATAGAGAAAGAGTTTGTATTTAGAGGGGATAAAAAAAATGGAGCGAATATGGCGGGAGGTGGATTTATATATACATATATGTCCACGCGCGTATACGCCCTCTCGATTTGCAGCCATTTAAATCCCGCACTCTCAGCTATATAAAGAGGTCCCCCCACCTCGCGATATTTTTACAGCCCATCTTCCAACTTTTCACAGCTCTAGAAATTCAATTCATTCAATTCAAGTAATTCAACGGATTCATTCGATTCATTCAACAAATTCTGCTCATGTAACGAACTCTGTTCATTCGATCCATTCAACGAATTCTATTCATTCAAGTCATTTAACGAATTCTGTTCATTCAAGTCATTTAACGAATTCTATTCATTCAAGTCATTTAACGAATTCTGTTCATTCTATTCATTCAAATCACTAAATTCACTGAATTCATTCAATTCAGTCTAATCAGATTAAATCATTCTATTCATTCGATCCATTCAATGAATTCAACTAATTTATTATAAATGAGGATCATAGGCAATTAATGAGATCACCAATCATTTCAGGGGAGGGAAAAAAATTGACTTTATAAGATAAGATAGTTTAGAAAGGTGTGAAGAAAGGGAAGAGTGGAGATTCGAAGTGAAAAAGTTGGCTTTAAAAGACAGTTCAAAATGCTAGGAAGGATAAAAAAAAAGTGGAGAGTCGGAGTGGATAAAATGACTTTTTAAGAAACTTTACAAGGGTGTCAAGAAAAGGAAGAGTGGATACTCGGAGTGAAAAATCTTAAAGGAATCATACAGCAGATACTTTAGTTTTTGAGGAAGTAAGGGTACTTCAGGGGAAAAGGTTTTTTGTCAGGAGTTGGAGATCTACTTTCTGAAGATGATGACACGAAATTATAAAGGAATGGGCAAAATTTTACCATGGAGAATTGATGAAACCTTCAAATCTGTGGACTCGTTTCTTCGAAGCAGGTACCGTATAAACAAACAGAACCTTACCTGAATTGTTAGAAAGGCAACTTGGGTACCGTTAAGAAGATAGCAGAAGAGGGAAGCCAAAATTTCATGGATTATTCTTGGAATTGATAACTGAGGATTTGATTGAGGACTGTTACTATTGGAAATTGGAGTTTAAAGGAGATAGGGAAATGGTCAAAGTGGTTTGGATCAAGAAACTGCAGAAACAGAACAGCCATGATTGATGGATACGATTGAATGCTAGATTTACGAAAAAATGTCCAAGTCGAAGTACAATGGCGTTGACCCCACCGAGATTTTAAAACTTATGGATCAGATACTATGAGAGCACAGAACTTGTTTGCAGCCCCTGTTTCAGACGTGTTGAATTGGAACGAGCACCAAATTCCAGGAATCGAACGGTGGTTGAGAAAGGTTCTCAAAAATGAACGATGATGTCTTACAATAAGTCGATACCGGAGAGGTCTCCTCGAAACGTTCTCATATTTATTATCTGAGGAATTCGAACGGTTGTTACTTTCACGGAAAGGAGACCAAACGGTCTATTTTGGCAATATCGGGTCCAACTCCCAGGAAGTTTTGGACTGCTCCTCACAAAATGGACCGGACGCGTGTGTCAGGGCCCATGAAAACCTAACTGAGTACATTCTCGAGGTGATTGGAGCAGGTGCAACAGCCGTTGTTACAAAGAATTGGTTTGAAGTGTGGAAGAATTCGGAGCAAAAAAAAAGACTACCTTGAGAAAGATTGAGAATATTATCCAGACAAAAACAATCTCCAGAGGACCAAAGGTTTTAAACGTTTGGTAAAGGTGACTGAAGAGAAGCTAAAACATTCGGTTTTACAATTTTTTTTTTTTTTACCAAGTTCAGCTACAATGAAAAAAGAAAAAAAAAGGCTCCTACAAAATGGGATATGGTCTAAAAAATTTAAGCACAATCAAGAGGTGAATTTTGACCAGGAGAGCCAGGTGGGTCTAGATTGGCACCAAATGAAGCTTGAATAGAGTGTGGTCCAGTGATTTTATACTATGAGTCTACTACTACTACTACCACTACTACCACTACTTCCATGTTCATAATTACCATTTATTACCGTGCGGCTTTCGAAGAATCAATTACATTCTATAAAGCACACCAAAAAACACCAGAGCCCAGCACCGCTTAGTTCATTTGCTTGACCAAGTTGTTGATGAACTGTTCTCTGTTACCAGTGTCACCACCTTGGATAAAGTGGAAGAACTTTCTGGTTCTGAAACCTCCGTTAGGAGAAGACAACTTGAATGGCCACAAGAAGTTGTTGGCTTGCTTGAAGTTAGGGCCAACGGTGTAGATCTCGTGGATCAAGTCCTCAATGGAGACGATACCGTACTTACCCAAAGCAGCCTCAATGATGGAGTTGTCAGTGAGACCGATTCTTTGACTGCGCACCTTACCGAAACCTCTCTTGTAGACCAAGTTTCTGACGGTCTCCAAAGTTGGGTAACCGAAAGCAACGTAAGGCTCAGCCAACTTCAACAACTCGGAAGTGGCCTTGGTGACCTTGACGAAAACACCAGAGTTGATTTGGGTCAATCTGAGCAATTGCATGACCTTTCTTGGCTTAGGTGGGATCTTCATGATACCCTTGATTCTGATCACGAAAACCAACTTAGGCTCAGCCTCAACGTAGTAAGAGTTGTTGGCTCTAGCCTCCTTCTTGGCGTCAACAACAGCTTGCTCAGCCTCTTGGTACTCCTTGTAGTACTGAGCGGTTCTCTCAGCGATGGCGTTTCTCTTCTCCTCAATCTCCTGTAAAGTTAGTAGATGCTTTTACGAATATGGTAATTTTCAGTCCCGAAAGATGGTTAACGAAGGACATCATCGCGTGCAAGCTAGCCAATTCTGGGTTGAGTCATCGTGAAATCACGTGCTAAAATTACATACCTTCTCACTGACGTGGTTCTCGGCGGCACGCTTGGCAGCGGCCTTTCCCTCGTTCTTTCCCTTCTTGATTTGGGTCTCTGGTTTCAAAGTACTGATGTTAGTAAAGCTGAAAGTGCAAAATGCAGGCACAAGGCAATCGGTATTTTAATTTGGAGTCGAATTTCCTAATCAGGAAGCAAAGTAACCAAATTCAGAAAGCAAATGTCCAAGTTCGGAAGTCAATGTCCAAATTTAGAAAACAAATGTCCAAGTTCGGAAGTCAATGACCAGATTCAGAAAAAATAAATCCCAATTTCAAAAATTTTGAAAATGGAATTCATATTCAGAGGTTGTGTGGGGGGAGCTGAGTCTAGTGTTCAAAACATCCGGATTCAATTGGGGGACGTCACGTGCTTTCCAGAGAACAAATAAAAGTGTTCCCAGGAATAGCTGTAACTGAAACACGAGTCAAATCTTGGTGCAAATATTAGCAGAAAGAAACATGACACGTGGCTCCAACTTGCGCCTGCTTTGCATACGAGATGCATGAACATTGCAGGGCAAGCCACATCAGACCTTGCGACCGACTTGTGCCAGCTGAAAGTTGATGGTTTTGGTGCTCACATACGTAGCCATAGTGAAGTGAGGTTTGGAAAATTTTGCGGGCGGATGCGAAAGGTTATATACATTGGTGGTGTGCAGGATGCGCGAAAATTTTTTTTGCTTTAGGGCTCGAGCCCTGATGAGAACTAGGGATCTTGTGCGTAGGGCACGTGATACTGTCCCTCCAGAAAAGTACACACGAACCAAAGACTTGGAATAATTTAGGTAGAATCAAAAAATCAAAAAAAAAAAAAAAAAATATGAGTGTATAGTTATTATATGAGGTATGTTGACTGAGGAAGGGTGGTGGTATGGCAATACTGGGTCACTTGAAATTGTTTGTTTCCTGCATATGTACATCACGTGATATCCTTATTAAAAAAATGGCCCTAACTCCTGTAGCCCAAGGAACTAATACGGTTTGAGGCCTAGAAAACCAAGTATAGTTATTGGTATGATTTCTTGGGTGAAACAGGAAGAAGGTAGAGGGGGAATGCGTATATGCAGGATATAATAAGTAAGTGAAGGTTTAGGTTTTATATATAGGTTAATTGTCACAGTAATTGAGTTTTAGTAGGATCTATTCCTTAAATATCCTCAACTGCATCATATTAGAAGGAGTAGATATTTGGCTCACAATTAGTGGCTTTCTATATGTCCTGGATAATCATGGTCTGTATAGTCATGGTCTGTATAGTCAGTACCTAGTTGTAGTAGAATTTTTTTTTGTAGCAGTGGAGAGGAATTTAAGTCGATTGGAGGAGGAGTATACAAGGATAAAGATGGGCGTAGAAATTCACTAGAAAGACGTTTATAGTTGCAATGTGCAGGTCTCGCTTCCTGACTCTCATATTCAATGGCAATAAAAGCTTAAGAGGTTAAATCTTTGAAAAGTTTTCGAATGGCCAAAAAAAAAAACAACCAGACAATCTTATATGTGTCTCAAAAAAGTTCTTAGAAGGGATATATTTAGAAAGAGGTATCAAGTCCTGCATATTGGGTATTGCAAAGGTAATAAATACTGGTACAAAAAACAAGGTTGAAAATTAGAACACGAATAGATGTTTCACTATTATGCCAAGCCTGAATGTACAAGGAAGAAGAAGGCCTGTACATAAACACTAGAAGCAAACTTTAAAAAGGCGGGGATGTACGGGTTTTAAATAATGAATGGTCCAAAAAGTGAATTGTCTATAATAAGGTGGTCTATAAAATAGTGGGCTATAAGAAGGTGGTTTATGGAAGTGAAGATATGTGGGGGACCTGCATATTAACCAACAGTACGTTTTAACAGAAATGCGCCAATTCCTAATGTGGTTCCGAAACGGGCAACTATTTGAGCTTATCGTGGAATGTGCGCTAATGTCAGCCACAGTAAGGCGTTCTGTTATATTTGTAATATATGCAGGCAAAGCCCAGATAAACCGGATTCAACAAAACGTAATCGAAAATGAATTCAACTAATCATATACACCCCTGAGATAAAATTAATTAATTAATTAAAAAAGGTTAGTTCCTGCATATAGTTGCCAACGGCAGAAAAAAAAACAAAAAAAAAAAAGACAGGGACATTATGAATAATCCCTTTTCTTTTTTTTTTTTTTTTTTTTTTTTTTTTTAAAAAAATTTTTTTTTTTTTTAAAA